>JAHWXV010662841.1:0-15203 GCA_024586415.1 Phrixothrix hirtus
TGTTTTTAACCACAAATATAACAAAAGGAATTATCCATTAAGATAAATATATCTAAATACCCACAGAAACGAATTTTGATTATTTACTATTAAAAATTCTCTAGATATTTATCATAAACGAAATTATACACAGATATGTACTTAAACAAATATACGCCAAATATATATGAATACTAACATGTCAGGGTAAGACCGTCACAGTGTTAATATAGAAATGTAGGCCGAAATATTAGACAATTTTGCAATAACACATTTGAGTGGGTTAAATTTACAAGAAATGCAAAATTTTAACTTTCGTTGTGACGGCTGTCTGACGTATTAAGATATTGCAGTTTAGTATGACTAGATACTTCATTCCATGGAAAGGGATTGCGCTTACAATAAAAGTGCCAGCATCACCGTCTCTTGGAAGCCGTCACTTAATAATTGTGAGTTTTCCTTTGGTTATATTCGAAGCAAACACATACAAATCGAGATTAGATCATAACACAGAAAGACTGAAACAAGATATCCGCGAAACACTGCAGGCGATTTGCGCTAATATGATTCAACGTCATCATGCTTGTTGAATAAAATGTTTTGTTAATACTCAATGGAAAATTTTTTTTACTAATAGTATCCGTAAAATTGTTTTCATACATTTAGTAGTTCACATTTTTGCTCACAATCAACCTTTGTACAATATTTCAGTATTTTGACTTCATTTGTGTTAATCAGAGAATACTCAAAAAAGTCAATGGAAAAATTTTTCTTCATAAATGCATATTTAAAGTATTTACATCACACCACCACCCGGTTCAACTACATTCAGTGGGAAAAACTGTAATAAAACTATTAAAAAGACTAACTGACTTCGAAAATGTGCATAAAGAAATCACCACACTCCAATGGGTTTTATACGAAAACAGATTTACTGAACTAAATATAACAAGTGCACTAAATCTAAAATCAAATTAGCAATGCATATCTCCCTTATGTAAAAGGAACTACGTACAAAACCGCCAAAATCTTAAACAAAAGAAATATCAACAAAACTTCAAAACAGATAGGAAAATCAGCAATGTGCTTCAAAATAAAATTAGAACACCAAGGAGTATATGAAATCCAACGGCGTAACTGCAACCATTCATACATAGGGCAAATCGCCAGAAGGACGGTTATACAAGATGAAGAACATAAACACGTAGTAAGAATTGAAAGAACATCGTCACTATCCCAATATGTAAAGACAGCACCACATAAAATTGATTTCGACAAGACCAAAATGCATACAAATAATGAAAACACTATGAGAAGAGTAACACGAGAGGCCATCGAAATCGAGAAACAATCTAATAATTTAAACACGAGGTACGATACACCAAGATTGTTCACAGCATGGAAACTAATAATAACCCAGTAACCAATAGTTAGTAACTAGAAACCAGTAACAAAGTCTGTACACACAATAGGAGGCAATGTGGAAAAGCAACCGTGCATAAAAGCAAGTCCAAGGACACGCAAGTACGCGACAAACTTTCTCTCAAGAAATGAAAGCGGCAAAATGTGTTAGGATTAACCAGGGGCGGATAACACTAGTTCAATACGTATAACGAGATCGAGAAACAGCAAGGCTTGTTAATGGTAAATGGGAATATGCTGAAACGTCGTCACCTGATAACTGTTCTTAACAGAACCAACAAATGATTACGTGGGGGAAATCTCGAAAACACATAATACCCGCTGCAATTTACATACATAAAAATTTGATGATTTACCTTGTAAACGAAATTTGAATGTAAATATTATAAAAGGGGTTAGTTAAAAGTAATGATAATGAGTAAAATTAATTTTTCTGATAAACTTGAGTTCCAAATGCAAAAATAAGTTGTTACGAGATTTTGGTATGTAATTTGTAATACAAGTTGAATTTCAATGTAAGTAAACAAAATAGGATATTTAGTAAAGAACACCTTATATTAGAACTACTAAACTCTTGCAAAAAACTTTGTTAGGCTAATATACTAGTTAATGTGTAAAATTAACAAAACAAAATTTGAAGGTTACGTTGCCAATATTGAGTAAATTGGTAAAAATTCATGTACATGCCTATAAATACACAATAAATGTGCAAAGTATATGTAAGTTAAATATGGTAACAATGATGTTTAAGGACGTTGTTTTAACGAAGTAAAATGTGCTAGGTAAATCGTTATAAAACGGATAAAGTATCCAATTTTCATTTAAACGAGAGCAGTTTAGTCATCATGAGAATACAAGGAAGGTTTGAATATCACTTTTCAGTCCATTTTTTAAACTTTCTCGCAATATTGTGAAAACAATAGAGCTTAAGTGAAGTTTCCAAACAACTGAGAACTTTGACCTTGTAAACAAGAAATGAAGGCCCCACAGATAATCCAAATGGAAGCCCTAGTTTAAGTAAAAGTCAATTATTCCATCATTAAATCCACATCATAAAAGGAGGACCAAATATTATAGATTTGTAGGGTCTAAAAATTTACAAGTCGGCACTTTTCGGTAGCTTTTTGATGATTTTTATCATAAAAATTAGTATTTAACCAACAGTCTTGAGAAAAGGTTATTGCTTGGTGTAGGATACATTTTTAACTAAAAAGGTGTAATTCGTAATCTCTTGACAAAATTAGATTACTAGGTAGCATGGTATAATGAAAATCATATGGAATAACCCCACATGCCAAGTTATTAGTTCGGATCCCACCTCATACTCGAAGAAAACGGCAAAAAAGAAAATAAAAACAGTTCCATGAACAAGAAAATAGCCAGAAAATTAATTCTAAGGGCGCAGTCGTCAATATGTCTCAAATTACGGACTCCCAAGAATTAACAAAAATGGTGTTTCTCTTAGAATATAGTTAGGTGTATAGGTGCACCAATATAAGAGCTAGTTAATTAACTAGCCGAAAAGCTACAACTACATATAACTAAGGCTCTTCCTACTACCATAGATTTACAAATCGCTACCTAGTGAATACCAATTTCGTATAAGTATAACAACGAATGATATCGACAAATGGAAGGAGCGTCGGTAGGATCTCCGCTTTTACCGATAATGGCCAACCTAAAATTTTTAACTCAATGAAAGTATTATTTTGTAAAACTCAACAGTAGCAGGATGAAATTTATTACTTCACATCCTGTTAGCTGTATGGGTATCTAAATTTAAGTTAAATCTAAACACCTCTTAACTGATTAGCTAACGTAAAGGAATAATCTAGTCTTAAAGGAAATAGCGCCATTTCTATTTAAATTTTAATTAGCTAAATTCAACATGTTTCAGGAGAATTCTACAAATAATTCATTGCTTATGTACAGTAAGACTTTTAATATGGTTTCTGCTTAATCTATGATTATTGTGATGAAGCTTAATACCTTGTCAATAAAATAATTTATAATCTGCGCTCGAAAACTAATTACATTTCGGTAAGTTTCTCTGCATGTTACGGGCAAAGTCCGTACAGTGTGGAGTGTTAGTAATGTTCAAGCAAAGCCAGTATTGTCGTGGATCCTTGATTGAAAACGAACTTGGTTCGATGTAGTCTAAAAAAGTCCACTATACCTACGCAGCGGTGACCGATTTCTTTTTTACGGACTTTGCCACGTTTCGAACGGGCATTGCTGACAATGCTAAATCGTCATAGGCAGAACAGGAATTTTATGCAGTTTAAAGTGTCCTAGTTCAAACTCAGAAAATAAGCAACCAAATGTTGTTTCTTTTTACATCTTTTTACTTTATTCCGCAACTGAGTAATATTAATCTACTAATTTACACCAATTAGCATTAACATAATAATTAAGAATCTTGACTTTTGCAAAGTTTTTAAGGGCAGCATTGTTTTGTATAGGTTAACGTCTAATACATTTTGAGTTTTGAATTAATACCTTGTATTGTGTTTTGATAAATTAAAAAGATGGTTTATTTTGAGTTTATGTCCGAAAATTCTAAGATAGTTTATTATCTAAATTACTAACCTTGTATCTTTTGCTGATTCCAGATTTCAAAATTTTTGGTTTCATGTTTGAAATAACGAACTTTACATTTCTGTTCAAATCAAGTTTTTTCCGTTGCATTTTACAGCTTAGACCCCGGTTTCCTTTTATTACTGAAAAATAGTACCTGGCTTGGCAGTGTCTTTACTCTAAGAGATTTTATGTAAAACGTTTCAATGCATAAGTCCGTTTTACTTCCCGATGCTTTGAAGCTTTATCCTTTTACACAAGTTTTAAAACTCATGCGGATTTGTTTATTAGGGGCATTTTGGACCATGTAAACTTATAAATTTTTATAATTTGTGAAACTTAGTTTAAAACTTAGTATTACTGATCATTTTCTATTACAGCAAAAATTTATTTAGAAATTTAAACTAAGCGGTAGTTTATCTAAATTTCTAATGTTAGAACACGTAATTATTTATTTATTAATTATTGTGCCTAACAGTATTTTGTTATCCAAGTTTTACATTTAAAGCAAGCTATTTCATTAAGTAATGAATTTTATAACCTTCTATAATACTAGCATAACGCAATTCTGCCCATGAAGATCTAGTATTGTTAATTAATTGAGACCAAGTCTGCAAAGTAACCATTTCTGCGAATTTTCTCAAGCCACGTAGTAAAATGTTGACTTAACCCGAACAACTTGTGAGCTTTAGATCATATGGGTGTTGTCCTAAACCTATACAACTTATTTCTTTGGTTTTATTTGCACAGTGTTAAAATGACATTTTATTTTATACTGCACAAACATGAAATATCATTAAGATTAGCCTTAAAAGAAAGATAACGTTTGTTTAACGGAATTCCTAAAAACTATGAAATCTACTTTCCAACTAATTATATGCAAAGTTTTAAACGCCTTTTCATTCTACTGAAAACATTTTGTAGCATACAGATGTTAATTTATAGAAAAATTTCAGTTGTCCTTTGCCACAAGTCGTATAGTGTTAAAACTTCAATATATTTAATTATAAAAGTACGAAACGACGCACCACTGCTTTCTTAATTGCTTTCAGTTTCCGCCACTTTGCATCAGCTGTTATAAATGAATTAGTTACATTTGTTTCCGTTGTTAATTGTGTGAAATATGAATATAACTTATTACAATAACTTTTACAAGTTAAAAATATTAATATTATTGGACCGTTTCCTAAGTTTTATAGCGAATCAGTTTAATTTCACTAGGTTTATATACTATAACATGTCAACTCAATACGCTTGAGTTACTTGGCGTACACAAGGTATATACTCGCAACTAAAGGCATTTATCAAATTTTACCATGTGTAAGTAAGGTGAGGATACTGCCAAAACTTGAATATCATATCTTCAATACTAAATGAAATTTATAAACTGACAGTTTACATATAATTACATCAAGTTACATGAGTTTAAAAAAAAGTGCCAAACCTTCTCGTAAGGTCTCCCATTCTTCAGATAGAGAATTGTTAATAAGTTCTTAAATTCTCTACAGTTTAGTATAAGGGATAATGAGAATCTTATGACCTTATTTAGTATGGGCCCCAAAATTTTCAATGATTGCGGATCCCAAATATTACATTTGAAGTTTACGCAAGACTGTAACATTCGAATTCAACTACTTAACAGTTTCTTCGTCCAATTTTTTACTTATTCTAGGAAACAAAAGAAATCTAAATAAATATCGTTCGATGAACTTTCTTTTTAAATGTAATTTAAATTTTAATTGTAATAATTGACACATGCAATTATAGTCTGTAAATTACAAAAGAAAATATTCCCATGAATGCTCCTTTGCCTTACCAGTGATTCGAAACATCTTGAAATGTTGCATCTATTCGCAAAATTTATCAATTTGTGGGCTATCGTAGTGATGCTGTAACACAAATTACACACAGTAACAGTTTGAACATGAACAATTATTCTTAAAAAATAATGCGAATGTTAAGCGCTGTACCAATTAAAAATTACGATGTATGGTTCCGCGAGAGATTTTGCCCGGAGTTCAAAAGCTTGTAAATGAAAAATTTTTAAATTTTCTAAGCTCAATTAAATTAATTAGACTGGCTACCGTAACACACTAAAATTTTTTAAGTTAATGATACTTTAACCATTGAATTAATTGATTGATTGAATATAAATAATTTTTGAGTGACGATAAAAACCAACATTTCCAGGAGCACCAATTTATACAGGGCTATTACTGAGTATTGATAACCCTGAATGTCCCAAATAGGCAACCCAATTTACACTTTCGTAGGTCGCTATTCCAATACAAAAAGATACCTTATTTGTCATATTTCTAACTGTCAATAATTAAGTTGTAATATTTAAACTACTACCAGTATAATGAACTACTAGTAAAATTGGAATTCACCTTTGTGAAATAAAATTTTTTAATAAAACATAAAATAGCAGGATATAAAATGTAAACGAAATTAACTGGAAAAAGTCAATAATAATGTTAGTTATCTATTAAATAAACATCTAATGTAAATTTTGCTCAAAATGTCGACCTCTGACTGTTACGCAGGCTGCAGTTATGTTTAGAAACGATCGTTGTACGCGCCGTAATGCTTCTGGTGTTACTGACCTATCGAATTCTGTAATCCTTTCCTTTAAATCATCAACGTTAGCAAACTGAGTTAAAACACTTGATATTTTAGCACACCCCAAAGGAAACAATCTAAACGACTGATATCGGGACTGGATTAATCGAACCCCTTCCTATCCATCTATTTTCAGGTTCAGTTGATAAAAATTGCTGGAAGTTTTGATGGAAATGAGGTGGTCACCATTTAACTGGAACCACAAATTTTGGCGTGTATGAAGGTCCACATCTTCCAGCAATAACCGTAACTCGCTTTTCAAAAAATTTAAAAACATTTGCCAATTTAACGTCCCTGGAAAGAAGTACGGCCTCCTAAAATTCCACACCAAACATATAACGAATAAATTGTTTGAAAGTATGTTACTCGCGTCCACTTTCGATTTTCTTGGGCGTAATAATCAGAATTATGCCTATTAATACAACCGTTGCTTTCAAATGTTGCTCCATCTGATAACGTACACTTACTTAAAAAATCAGAGTCGTCTTGAACTTTTCGAAGTATAAAATTACAAAATTCTAATCGTTTGTCAAATTCAGGCTGTTTTAGATCTTGCACTAGCATTACATGGTATGGATGAAATTTATTTGCATGTAAAATTTCACTGACTGAAGACTGGCTTATTTCAAGATTTCTAACAATCGAATTTTGGCTTATATGGGGATCTTCCGTTACACTACGGATAACTGCTATTTAATTCTACTGACTTGTGGCAATTCTTTGTCTAGATCCTTTAGTAGGAGGCCAATTTTCTCTTAACTGAGTTTCAAGTCTGCGAAAAATTTTGTTAGTCGGTGCTCTACGCTGTGGATAGCGTTGATGGTACAAATTTGCGACAGCAACGGCATTTTTCCAGCATTCACCAAAAAGTAAAATCATATCAGTCTTTTAGTAATTTGACTACATCTTCTAATAAATGAACACAATTGGACAATAAACGTCAAGATTAATGACTAGGAAGTTTGAACTACTGCGAATGCTTGCTTGACTAATATAATATTTATGCTTTCAAATAACATTAAAGGAAAATACCAATTTTACTCGTAGTTCATTATACTCGTAGTAGTTTAAATATTACAATTTAATTATATTGACAGTTGGACATATGACAAATAATGTGCCTAGGTTTTTGTATTAGAATAGCGACCTATGAAAGTGTAAATTGGATTGCTTATTTGGGACATTCAGGCTCGTCAATACTCAGTAATAGCCCTGTATAGATCGAAGTTTATTAATACAAATAGAACGAGCATATACACCTCCATTAACTGACGTAGTTAAACGACCTTGAATCCTCTTTGAATGTTGTTATTATGCAAACTGCGCCTTAGCAAATAGTATAATCCTAATACTTTTGAATGAACACCAGAAATTTAGACCTAGGAATAATTGAAACTAAAATCAATCAAGACAAAGTTTAATATCACTTAATTGAAGTAAAACAAATAAATTTTAAAACAAAAAACACAGCCCACCTCTTTACAAAAATTACTCTAACATATATTAATTATAACGTATTAAATATTTATATTTAACATTTTATGTAATTTTTGCGTTAATTATTGCTAATTTTCGACCAGCATTTTTATTATAGACGCTATTAATGTCAATGCTAAGAGGCAGGAGACCGAAAAAACCTTGCGTTCTCCCACTAACTTACAGGATTAGAATGACTATGATAGTAGATCTCAAATGAATACTTGATATAATATTTTGGAATTCATGTAATGAAAATTTGTGTTAACGAATTAGTAGCTATTTGCTAATAAAATATTAACTTAAATAAACGAATAATCTAAACCCACTACTCATGACCACAAAAATGGAATGTTATAAGCTGAAACCCTTCACAACTTAAAAAGGAATGACTGGTTTTGAATTATATGTTAAGGACCTTAAATTGAAGCAGTCCCTTAAATTAATTACAAATGTGCAGTCCGCAAGACAGTATATCCTTTTAGATACTTATGCAAAAGTCACTTAATAAAATAATTGAAAAATACAGCTATAAAGCAAAAATCAGTGCCAGCGGAGTTTTGCTTCGTGTGAATAAATTCATATCGATTCTTTTACTATAATAAAGGGTACATATGAATTGACTCAAGATATATCCAATATCTTATTTTTACATCCAATGTAAACTAAATGTTTGTATACTTATTTCTTGTTAACTCTATTATTGCCTTCTTTATTTGGCATTGTAAATAAATATAACAAAGTATATCCTTGTAAACATAGATTGACAAAAAGAATCACCATCTTAATTGATTTACCTTTGAAGTTATTTATTATATTCCCCTTAAATGTGTATACCTTTGTAAATACGATAGACATAAATTACACTCTCACCTTAATGAATTTAAAGGTATACATGAATTAGTTAAATCATTAATAACCATAGCCTACAACAAATATTTGAAAGATGTTCATAGTGCAACAGCCTCCGATGTTACATGTCTTTGATCCTAAGTTTATACTAGATCTCAACTAATAACAGAAGCATTTGGGGAATTTTTCTCTAGTACCTATGTGTCTCTTATAACTAATCATAGTGTTGTCCAATAACAAAGTAATATGCCGGATATTTCATTAACAGTTAGTAATGTCATCCTTGAATCGACAAAGAGGTTTGTGAATAAAGTGAGAGCTAGGCATGATAAAATTTCAAGCTTTATTGTCAAAGACTGCACGAGCATTTATTTTGTTTAATTTATCAATTAGTACAATCTGCTCTGCTGAAATCTGTACAATTGCACGAGTCTATCCAGTTCGAAATCCGGTGATCCCGTTGAAATATCTAATTACAGGCCCATATCTATATTATCTAAGTTAGCTGAAATATTTGAAGTTATTATTCAATCCTGAGTATATTCTTGTGTACGAAAATATTTATATCCAGATCAACATGGCTTCATGATTTCTAGATCAACCACTGCTAATCTAATGTGCCCCACTCGGTTTATTTCTGATTTTATTCACAGGAGAGGTCAAGTGATGTTATTTACATTGACTTCGCCAAGAAATTAAGGAATTTGGATTCAGTTCTGACCTAGTTAGGTTATTGACATGCCTTAACAATCGCGAACAATATGTATTCTATAATTACTACACATCTACTTGGTATCTATCTAGATCGGGTATTCCTCAGGGGCCAAATCTTGGTCCACCGTTATTTCCTTTATTTACTAATGCCTTACCCTCGATAATTTCATGTCAAAAATTGCTTATCGCTCACGACTTAAAAATATATGCAGATATAGAAAATTTTAGTGATTGCTTTCATTACAACGAAATCTAGGTCGGCTTGTTCATTGGTGTAATATAAAGCACTAGACATTAAACATTTCAAAATGTAAAATTGTATTATATGCACGTTAATTGTAACCAATTTTGTTCAACTGTACGATAAAAACTAAACTAATATACTACCTATTTCATGTTCTAGTGAGAACCTAGAAGTAACTTTTGATTTAAAGTTGACAGTTTTGAACATCTCAAGGAAACCCTATCTTCTTCCATGAAAAAACTGGGTTTAACTATTCGAACCACTAAAGTCTTTATTAATATAGCTACCTAAAAATTATTATCCTGTACACTTGAACGTGCTAAATTAGAATACTATGTGATAGTTCTGTATATTTATTATAAATATCAGAAAATTAGTTTAGAAAGTACACAAAGCTTTACGCTATATCCATTTATTTAGTAAATGTCAAATGAGTAAATTTCAAATCAACAAAATTTTCATTTAAACCTAATGCATTTAATATTTACTACCTGCCTTCGGCTACTTCTCTATATAAACATGACAGACTATCAACAAGTATTTACTACACTGTTGCTGTCTGCATTCGAGAGAGAACTTCTGGTGTCAGTGGTGCAAATAGTATACATAGTATACATATATAGAAGATTTATGGAAAAAATGGGACAGGAATTGAAGGTTTTGGTATTACAATGTCTACTCAACGAATTCGCTTTTTACTCAGACACTTAAGGTTTGACGACATTTTAATTCGCGAAGAGAGAAAAGAAAGATATAAATTAGCACCTATAAGAAGTTTATGTGAATCTTTCAATGATAATTGCAAGAAAAATTCTAGCCATTCGTCATGTGACAGTTGATGAAATATTAGAAGCTTTTAGAGTTAGATGCACCTTCATGCAATATGTACCTTCTAAATCAAACAAATATGGCATTAAGAATTACGCGTTATGTGATGCAAAAGTATTTTATACAAATTATATGGAGGTATATGTAGGTCAACAACCTTAACGTCCCTATCGTCCCTATCAGCAGAGTACAAGTGCAAACTCAGTCATGGAACGTTTATGTGAACGTATATATGGTTCTAGCAGGAATGTAATGACTGACAACTGGTTTACCAATATAAATCTCGCCAAATCTCTAAAAACCAAAAAATTAACATTGGTATGTACGATATGTAAAAATAAAAGTGAACTGCCACACACGTTTGTGAGTGGATTAAATCGCCCTGTTGGCTCCAGTGTATTTGGTTTCGAAACCGACTGTACGTTAGTTTCATATATTCCAAAAAGAAACAAGAAGGTGTTGCTCATTTTAACAATGCACAAAGATGATTTTATAATTGAGGATAGTGGCAAACCAGAAATAATTGAAACGTACAATAAAACTAAAGGCGGAGTGGATACCGTACATAAATTGTGTGCCCAGTATAACTGCGCAAGAAATACAAGAAGGTGGCTACTAGTGGTATTCTATAGTATGGTAAATGTAGTTGCTATAAACAGCAATGTGATTTATACCACAAATAATAAATTGGCTATATCGAACCGTAGAAAATTTTTAGAGGATTTGTCAATTAGCTTGGTATTGGATTACCAGAAAATTAGAGCAGAATTCGAAACACTTCCAAAAACATAAAAATGGAGAATTAGAGAAGTATGTGAAATGGAAATGGAACAAATGAAGATGTATCATGTGTGATTAGAGAAAAAATAGAAGAACGAAATATTAATGTCGAAATTTTGGTAACTTTTTATGTTTGAAACACGTAGTTGTGACTTGCGTTAGATGTTATAATAAATTTCAGAACGATTAGCCTACTATAGGTTTACACGGACATGAGGTTTTAGTTTACAAAACGTTTTTGATTATGCCTTAAAATTAGATAATTTTTTCCCATTTAACAGTTTATTATTTATAAAGATTTAGTAATTTTAAGGTGTATTTGGGTTTAGAAATTTTGTTTAAATTTATTATGTAAATGTGGTTTATCCTTTTTATTAATTATTTTAATAATTACTCGCTAAAGAAGAATTGAGAGGAGATTTATAATAAATGTTTAAGGACTTTTTAATTTTTTTGTACACTGTGGATAATTAAGGTTTATTTTTCACCATTTGAATGTTTTGACTTGCGGAGGTATATTTTTCGCGTATGTGTAGGAGCATTCTAAAATTTTGTTTTTTTAAAGTAGAATTAAGTATTATTTATTATTATTTTAATAGTTCCTAGACTATTTTAAATGTTTTGTTTATATAAAATCTCATTCAGCTGAATTACAATACAAAACTAAATTTATTGATTAAAGAACTACAAGCAATGCTATGATATATATTTTTTGCGCTTCTCAATAAGTACTTAACAAATGTTCTTCAATTGACAAGAACATTTCAACATTTTAAATTTTTTATCAACACCAACTGATGTACAAAATCTGGTTCCAGGGACCGGGTGCGATCACTCATGTTAAAAAATTTAGCGCCATTTTGTAAGGCCATCTCTTCCTATAAAATGTGATTGACTAGTATCCGAAATATTGTGCGCATCTTCTAGCTCTTGCTCGCTATCACTATTGTCTTATATTTCCTGCGTGATGTCAGGTTCTTGGGGATCTTCATCGTCATCGTCATATTCTGACTCAACAGACATCTAATCGAATAAATTTTGCAGTCGACTTAACGTATCTTCATAATCCATTGTAATATCAAAGAAATAATAAGATGAAAGCCTATATAAATTAAATATTTTTAACTAATTTTAAAAAGCATTCAATACTCACTAGACAGATAATTAGAAACACGAGTAGTTGCGCCCGGAATTACAGACCGTAAAAGCTAATAGCTATAACATAAACGAATCAACTGAAATGTAACTATGTACTGACACTTCTGAGGTTGCGACAGAAAGGTATCGTGGGGAGCAACTCTAGGAAATAACTAGTTCCGAGAAAAACTACAATTCAAATATCGCCCGGTCCAAGAGATCATAGCGCGACCACTGCAAGGTTAAATATCCCATTCAAACTAGCGGTGCCTTTTACAGTTGCGAGTTTGAATGCTGAATTTATTTTTCTGTTTTATTTTTGGAAAATTACATTTATGTTGACTTGTCTAACTTCAGGGATTCTTAATGGCACTATCTTCCACAGGTGCCACAAGTTAATTTGGAATTTACACATATAACTTCAACGGATCCATACTCGGCTAGTTCACTTGATTAATATAACAGCGTAAACTCTTGCACAAGGAAAGGTGACGCTTATTGCCTGTTCTGGATTTTTATAACATTCGAACATCCCACTTCAATATTTTCTATTACCCAATAGGCAACTTCTAAATTTCAAATTCTTGGTTTCGTGCTTTAGATAGCAAACGTTAAATTTCCGTTCTAATTGCAGTTTTCTTCCTTAGCGCTTCAATGCTTCAATTTCGGTTGCTGTTTTATCACGTCGGCAAATAGTACCTCTCTTTGGTGGTGTCTTTACCCCAAGAATTTCTGCGTAAAATGGTTCTCGCATAATTACATTTTACATCCCATTGTTTTGAAGCTTTTTCTTACACTTATTTAGTGTATTAGTTTATTACGGAGAACCTTGAAACCTGTAAAATTATTTACTTTTATAGCCTGAGAAATCTTAGTTTAACTTAATATTACTGGTTATTTGATATTATAGGAAATTGTTTAGAAATTTAAATTGAATGGTAGTTTATTGAAATTTCTAATTTAGAACAACGTAATTATTGAATTTTTAATTTCAGTGTGTAACAATATTATGCATGAAATTTAATATTGTTTCTGAACATGGCGATATATTTTTCAACACATTAGAATTATTATTAAGCTAGGTTGTAGCGATATATTTACAGCTCATGTCCATTACGTAATGCCTTGGGGTAACACCAGTACGAAGTTAAGTCCAAGGTCGTAATCCTAAAACAGAAACTAAAATACACATGGGATTAGGTTATTTTTAACCTTTATATTTGGTTCGGCCTGCTTTACTAAGGATTGTGATATGTTAACAGAATTAACTATTGTATTCAAAGCTCTATTCATTTACCACTCGATTTGTAATTATTCAGATACCTTTTTTCAAGAGTTACTCTTATAAACACTTTTAATTTACACCCAGGTTCAGTTTATTTTGTTGATTGTAGAACTTTGTACACCTTTATATACATTTATTGTTTGATGAACAGTATATTTATAAGCATTGTAAGGTTATGTTATGTTTTGCATGTATTTACTCTAATTATTATAATAGTTATGTTTTAGGCTTTTGCTAATTGATATTTTCATGATCGTAACAGTTTTGCATGCGTTATAAATATTTTTGCAATTCATTCTGTTATTAAATGCTTGCTATGTTATTATTTTCTACCAATTGTACTTTATTTGTGATTTTTAAATATGACTGAAATTAAAAGAGCTAAAAGCTTTAATATTCATTTATTAAACTTTCAAATTAAAATGCCATTATTTTGAATTTCCCTTATCCTAGACTCAAACCTAATTAATATTTACAGTTTTACAAACTATATTCGGCTTTATATACACATATGGTACGATAAACGAGTATCGTTCTACTCTATGTTAGAGAGCGTGTTTTAAATAAGACGACAACAATCGTTCGATTACTAATATTGATCGTGATTTTTCGTAAATGTATCAAAATGGCTGAAGAGTGTTTATTTACATTATACAGAACGGATCAAGTTTATTTAATTATATCAGTTTTAATTAGTCTATTTCTCGTGTGAAAAATTGAAAACTAGAGCTATGTCTGATTTGAAACATCGTTAAATTCACGTATGGATTTTGGCATCTAACAAAATGAATTGTTGATCAGGGAGTGCAAGGTTTAGTCCCAAGCAAGGTAAATTGGGAAAATAGTACGTAATTTTTCAAGTTTCAAATCAAATATTCTTGCATGATTCCCTAACTTTAACTTAAAAATTCGTAAACAAACACTCGTCTAAACATTTTGAATTGTTTCAAAATGCATTTCAAAACGTGGTATTTAAGGATAGTAATTAATAAGTTACTTTAATGAGAGCAATAACAAACGTTTCCATTTAACGTATTGAATTAGTCTGACGTATTATTAGAATAAAATTGATCGTTTTAAAACAATGTGAAAAACAAGTCTGATCATATACACGGTAATCGGTTGGTTTATATAGCAAAATATTGCTCATATCAGTTCAAACGAATCTCGCTTTTAAATATTTATAACAAAGATAATTATAAAATACAGTACAGAATATCATAACGGTTCGCTTAATTTAACATTTGTAGTAATTAATTACATAGTTTTTAAATAAAGTAAATAAAT
>JAHWXV010662967.1:0-13685 GCA_024586415.1 Phrixothrix hirtus
TTTCATATATATATATATATATATATATATATATATATATATACACATGCCGACCCCGATTGGTTTAGTAGTTATCATGGTTGCCTCTACATCCAAAGACGCGAGTTCAAACCCAATCGAGGACGGTAAATTTTTCAACGGAGAAAAATTAAAAACTTGCCTTCCTCCCGGATAAGGAAGTAAAATCGTAGATCACACATCAACGTGGTATTTAGCACATTAAAAATCCATACTGGTGATGGAACCTCTCCAGATTTGGAAAAACTCTAGTATGCAAGGCGAAATGACTATATAGCAATTCTAGTCCGAGATGGTCAAAAGAATTTTCGCATTCCGAAGTTTCAGTCACAAAACAAACAAACAAAAAACAAACAATATATGTGCATAATGCGGGAGAAGGGGGGAATTGAAAATGTCAAAGAAATATCGCAATCGATATAAATTTCATTTCAGTAATTTAGACAATTTACCACACAAAAACATCAAACAGTTTCACTACTGTAACATTTTAAAGTGAACATATGATGAAAAATCTGGTGTGATACAACACACGACTTTTTCTTACGGACATAGATATGCCAATAGTGTCCTCAAATGATTAAATTATTATCTACCTTTATTTAGGAAACGATAATTGTAACGGTCACCCATCCAAGTTACTGGATAGGCGAAAGGCTGCTTAACTCCGGAAATTTTCTCTGATAACTTGCTTGAACGTATTTTTTCAGAAAAACTGTTAGGTTCACGTAAAGGGATATTAAATACATAATAACCATAGCAAATTTAAAAATAAAAGTTATTCCTGTTTTCGAGAAAATCGCAAGAATAAAGTGGCACTTCCGGTCATTCGATTTTACCTAAATTCTTGATTTGACATACCAATGTAGTTATGGCCACAAATATAAATTTTCATTCGGCTAGGACTTTTAGTTTTATAGTTATTTTATTTTGAGTTAACGGTTACTCAATTTACGGAAAAGTTTCTGAGAATCAGCGTAAACTATATGAACGGTAATTAAATATCCAAGAAATTCAATTAGTTTTAAAAAAATCGTTATGGCCGATTTCGAGAAAATCACGAAAAATGAAAAATTTGGAAAATATCTAAAAATAACAAATGAAGTTGTACTTCCAGTTATTCGATCTCAACCAAATTCTTGATTTAGCATGCAAAGATGGTTAGGACTGCAAATATAATTAGTTAGGATTTTCAGTTTCATAGTACTTACGGTTACTTATTTTACGGACATTATCTTAATTATATGAAAGGTCATTAAATGTCTAAGAAATACACAATACATTTAAAAAGAATCGTTAAAGCCGATTTCGAGAAAGTCGCGAAAAATCAAAAATTTACATAAAAGTGGCACTTCCCGTTATTGAGTTTTAGTCAAATTGTTGCGATCGCGTGAGAGGATGAATACAAACCTAAATATAAAATTTTGTTTATCTACGACTTTTCGTTTTCGAGATATCCTATTCACATGCACACACATACAGACGACCAATTTTTAAAATTATGATTTTTGGACTCAAGGACCCGAAAACGCGTATTTCCACTAAAATTTCGATATCAAAAATTTTGGGCGAAAACAATACTTTCTCCATATAGGTAAGAGAAAGTAAAAATAGCTGAATGTTTACTACCTTCGAAGTGGTTTAACTTAACAACAATGTGTCAATCCATTGTTTTCTGCCTTTGATAAAATATCCCCGTCAAAATTAACAATATATCGTTGGTTCCAAGAATTCAAGTTTGGACGTAATAATCTCAATGATGAGTTTGATGAAGATTGACACCATAAAGCATTGATCGACTTTAGACATTGTACGGAATCAAGTATGCTCAATTTTATCTATTTGATTGTGAAAAACTATGTGCGCGTTGGATTTCGCAGCGCAAAAACTGATCTGGTGAAATGGTACCCGATAAAGGCTTCACCACACAAAGCACCGTCTGACGCTGTGAAACACGGCTCAGATCGCTACTACAATGAATGTTCATGCAAGTTAAACAAGCTACGCAAGCTATGGTTCGTTACGATCTGTGATCGTCCGCAATTTGTATATAAAAATGGATCGCAACATATCGGAGCGGTTGCCCACAGCGTTATAACGTGCACCGTGTGGTAAGGTCGTAAATCCCAAATAGTTCAATGAAAGAGCACGTTGTGAAATGAACCCTGACAGAAATTGTCAATCAGTTGTACATGTATTTCAGAATGGGAAAAAACAAGTTGTTCGTTCTCCAAGCATTTTAAAAAAATTGCTCGCTTTGTTTGCGACCACAGATCGTAGAACATTCATGCTTACTGTAGACAACCATTTGTTTGCTCAAAGTTATTAACAAAAATTCTTGAAAATATTCATAAACCTCCAATAACTATCTATCACGGCAATGCGAGTTCCCATAGTGCTTGTAGAAATAACATTAAATTGAGCGTGGTTTAATGTTTTCGTCGGAAACAAAATACTGTGTATTCAATAAGTTCCGAATCGGAAGAAACGTGATCTAAGAAATACAAAGTTCCAGTCCAGCGCCAATAATTTTTGTCGAGTTTGTTAAAATATGCGCAGCCTTAGATTCGCCAATTCTGGACGCTGGAGCATGGTGTTCAATTTGTCCTATCGGCCATAGCACAAATAAGAATAGATCGTGTACTTTGGAAGAAGTTCGTACATCCTTCTAAAACTTGCTTGGGCATAGTTTTACTTTAAAGTGTGTCGCGTCGACTCACTGCGCTGCCCTCGTGATACATTGTACGCCAAAAATAAACCGGCTTCTTCGCGTAATCGGTGATGGAAATACGTTCGAATCGATTAGTTTCTTACAGTTTGTGCAGAACCTAAGCACTTAATTTGAAATATTTCGTGTCGTCTCGATTTACTGATATAAGCGTGGTGTGCCTTGGAGCGAAAACCCTTCGGAACAAAATTTTAAGACCCACTTGTATCGCGTGGTTTTCTCAGAAATTTTCCCCTTACACTACACATATCTTTTTACAGATGGCCCACCTTGTTGGTTGTTTTAAAATAAAAAAGCATAATTTGCCAAGAATTTGGTTAGTCGTCTTTCAAATGAGACCAAAAACGTGAAACACGCCACGCTATTTGTTTTAAAATACACTTGAGATATCACCTGTGGAAGTTTAAATTGAAGAGGACTTTAAGATCAGCTATTGATTAGCAAAAACCACACGAACGCATTCATCCATCTTATACTATGTAAATCAAAAAACACGTATCATTGGGAAACTTTCTTATATTGATTTTTCGAAAAATGTTATTTTTTATAAGTTGTTTCCCTTTGGGAATTGAAGTGAGCGAACCCTGTATTTAGAATAATTTCCACGAATTGGGCATAAGTCGCTATGTCAACAAATACTTTCGCATTTATTTTTACAACGATCCCAAAAGTTAAGCAAAGTTGGATAACCATATAATTTTTTAAGTAATAAATGTATTCAAAAATTGTAAAAAACTTTTAAATTTAAATTCGTTGTTGGTGCATTTTTAATAAAATAGATTATATCTAATTACTTTGATACAGATTATATTGTATTAATTATAGATAAAAATTAAAGATAAAATAACGCACTAATAACATTATCTCAGAATTTCATATAGATTATAGAGAAAATGCTTTAACTGATCCTTATTTTATCAAGAGCATTTTATGTGAAACAAAGTTGCCACAAAAAAGTAAATTTTAATATTAAAAAATTAATTTTTAAAATGAAGCAAGTACCAAATTATGCAAAAAGCATTATATTTAATTTTTATTCCATATAAATGTTCTTGAAACCAAGTTTTGGGTAACGAAAATGGTAAGTAAGATCCAAAGATTTTAGAGAAGAGTGAGATACTAATATAAAGAATTTAAGATCATACACTGACATTTTGAAACTGAAAAATTATTTCTAATAAAACGCCTACGTTTTATAACTAAAACTTTTTAAAACAACTGATTACTGCGTTGAAGAATTTTACAGATCACCCCATTAAATAAGAATCTCACGAATGTAAAGGTCTTACACCTGCTTTCTTTATAGCTGGTTTGTTTATAACTCCATCATATCGGAAAATTAATTTACAAAATGCCGCTGCATAAACTTAAATACTTGCTTTCAGTGTCTAATTAAAAGTTTATTATCCTAAAAACTTGTTGTTGCAACCCCTACGCTGTTCAATTTATTTTGCCGATCACCACCAAGCGACCTTCATTTTCTGAAAACCTCCTATAGTTCGTACCTTCCAACGGTTGATTTTGAGTTATGGTGGACAAACGATCCTAGCTGTTTAAAAAAGTTTCTGCATGAGAAAATAACATAAAAGAAATACACCGCTGTATACGTTTCAGTGTTGGCTTGAAAATTGTTTGTCCCCCGCCACGCCATCCGATCTCTTTTACCGATCAGCACTAAAGGTTTTTTAACTTGAGAAAACCGCCCATGATGTATACCTTCCAAATTTAAGAACAATCCGCTAGGCCGGTTTTGGGTTATCGTAGGCAAAACGATACCGCATCTTTTAAAAATCTGCTTTAGGAAATAAATTATCATAGGATATGACACTTTATACACTTCAATGCCTCATTGCACATAACCTAATCAAAAATATAGCACTTTGAAAAAGTGTTATTCCATATCTCACTCCAAGCAATTCCTTTTACCAATCACCACCAAAAGCTTTTCGACTGAAGAGAATCTAGTCTAGTTTATGTCTTCCAATTTTGGGAGTAATCTGTTAACTGATTTTTAAGCTATCGTGAATAACAGACAGATAAACACGCACACATCATGCTAAAATTAGTAACGAGTCGAATAGACCCCAAAGTGAAAAAATTTGTTAAAATTAGGATTATGTAAAATTTCGGCTCGTTGTAACTTTGCTAGACTTATCCGTATATGAAAAAACTTTGGAAACCCCTGTTCTCCAAAGAATATTGATAAATATTAATTAGGAATGTTCTTTAGATTTAAAAATTATACGTAAATATGACTACCTAATACCGACACAATTTTTCATTTCATCAAAAGATTAAACTTCCAGTAAAAGTCAATGTACATTCAAGAACGAGAAATGAAATTCGCTTGAATTGCAACAACCATAAAAAAGCATTAGAAGGCGCATCCTGTATTTGAAGTGGTACGTATGATATCTTTATTAGGAATGTTTGTAATACCACAACATATTTTAGTAACTCCGCATGTTTCAAAAGGGGAGCGCGTTAATAATCTAGTGCGGGCGAATTTGTGTAAACCAATTTGAACTTTGAGGTGAGCATGGACTTCTCATTCTAGTAAACCTGGAATTCATCAAATATTTGACTTATTTTTTCTGATTTTTAGATAATGGTTAAAAAATCAATCAATTTTGGATGTAAACATCTCTCTAGTAACTATAAAAAATTTTAAATCATACGGGAATGACTGTACATTCAAAGTTATTAGTGAAACTGAACTGCTTCGTACTTGAGCGGGTCCTGATTGTATTGCCCAGTGTCCACAGTGCCCACCAATAACGATTAATATTTTCTTCTGCGCGTAACATGATTGATTTTATAAGATTAACCTTATATAATCAATGGTAACATCCACCTTTATCACTATTCATATAACCTACTGTGTTCATAATAAATTTTAATATTCACAACGCTCACCACGTTCACAATAACCACCAACATTATTTTAATAATAACGGCTACCTATGTTGCTGTACACATCTTCCAGTGGTCAGAACGGTCACTAAAATGTTTTGTATGTTCCCAATGTCCATCGTGTACATGGCGACAACTGTATTTGAGATTAGGTTGCTAGATTAGGTTAAGCAATTATACAGGGTGTCCCAAAAATTAGTGATAACGCAAGCTGTGGGTACCTTAAGGCCTATAGAGTGCAACTTTCTTATAACTTTTTCGAAAACGATTTTTAAAGTTTGAAAATTTAAATGGCATAATTTACTTTAAATACAATCCTGTCTACAATTAAAAGGAATTATGAATGGAATGATAGTAAACATGTACTACTGTAATTTGATATACTTATAAAACACGCAATGTTTGTTTAGTATGTGCTTGTAGTAATGTGGACATATGTGACACGTTTACTTTCTTTAAAATAAAACAATTTAAATCGGTCGTTATACTTTAAGGTTTAATTTTTGAACATATTTATTTCTTGCAACCACAATTATTTGTTAAAAACACATTATAAATTGTTTTATCTTAAATTTCAGACATGATAACAATACGATTAATTTTGTTTTAAAATTTGTGTTCAATGAAGAGATTCCAAAACAAAATAACCGATTCGTTTTACGCCGGCCTGTAACAATACTGGAAAATACATTGCTTATTTACTTATTTTGCTTTGCAAAATTGATTTTTAAATTTTTTGCATAGCTGTTAAATTCGAATACTGCAGACTGAGAAATACTAAAACATGTCAGGTAAAGAAACATAAAACTCTTCTAACGATATTTCCCGGAATAAATATTTTCATAAACAAATATAATGTTCCTAATTCTGATATAGCAATCAAGGGCAACAATATTACTATCCGGCACGGCACGCACGTCAGTGTTCGACTTAATACTATAATTGTTAATATTTCGAAAACTGTAAGTTTTGAAAAAAATTTCTTAAGCAAATGTTGTTCTACAGATCGTAAAGTATCCACAGTTTGTAGGGTGTTACTGGAACGCCCTGTATACATGGTCGGTATCGTGAACATACATGGTGTTTCAGGTAATATGACATTACTTTTAAGGGATTAAAGTAGCCCGAGACACCCCAATAAGCGTAAAATTAAAAGCAATACGAATACTAAAAATTCCTTTTTTTTTTAATAATGACGACTCGACTATGCACATGCTTTCAAATATGACAAATATCATCGAGTAAGTATTTTTCACTAAATAAACATTTCCGTAGTAGAGCAGAATTGTACGTGTTAATTTTAACTTAACAGACGCATAAAAACAAGACTGTAAAATGATACACCTTTTTAAATGTCAGAGAACGATATTTTGATAAACGAAATTATGTAAATTTACGTCAGTTACTAGATAGGTTTCGTTGACTAACCAGCGTTTTAATAATAAATCCATCTTTTCAATGGACCATACTTCATAATTGCTTATTCACAAAGGCTATGACATAAATAAGCTCTGAACCCAACACACTATTGTGCTTAGTTTGCGTACGAATTGAAGTAGCTGCAAAAGAAATTCGTATAAATGCCAATTTGTTCGGTAGAATCTATGTATCCATCATAAGTCGTGTTCAGTTATGTATTCAAAACAATGGTGTTTTATTTGAACATTCTATATGAAGATATTTTAACTGTAAGTTTGGTGAAAATCTTAAAATGAACAAACAGTTAAATTTTCATCTCAATTAACGTATTTTATGATAAAATAAGAAAAAAGGGTCTAGACAATAATAATTTAAATAAGGACAGCATAAAACTAATTTTTATTCAACCATTGTATTAAAAAAGTCACGCTATTTCAGAAATGTAAATCGATTTTTAGGTGTAACATTAAAAAATATCAATAAATAATTGCTTAAATTGGCTTAACATTTAAACACATTTTCTTAGTATGATGCATGACAAAGCTCTATTTTTAATATTATCATTTATTTATAAATAGCTTATTCAAAATTGTTAAAAAAATTGCATACATTATTTCTAAATTCTTTCAATTGTGTAAAAGGGCAATCCCCTAATTCGGTTATTTATTGCAGTAAACAAATTGCAATGAGCCTGCTACAGCTGGAAAAGTGTATGTTACTGTAAATTGATACTATTAGGTAAGTCAGTTATAATTTTAAGAATGATTTAACAGTTTTAGTCTGAATGAAACCATTGGCGGCTCGTTGTACATAATTAGAAAAAAAGACTTTTTTGTATTCGTATTGCTTTCAATTTTACGCTTATTGGGGTGTCTGTAGGGTCTACTTTAATCCTTTAAAAGGAATGTCATATTACCTGAAACACCCTGTATAAAACCTTTCAATGGCCGTTGTGAACGGTATAGATCTTTCGGAACAATAACGGTTACACAGTACTACGCGAATGAACGATAACGAAGGTGAGTGTTATGTTTACAGATTGTGGCCGTTGTGAACATTGAAACCGTTTCATAGGCGTTATAACATGGTGGGCAATATTAACAGCAATAAAGGCGACTGTGAACATGGCGAACCTTATCAACAGTGGTTAATAGTTGTTGTTGTGAACGCGGGAGCGTCAGGATTGGTGGGCACTGTGTTGAGGGTATATTTAAACAAGAAGCCTGTCTCGATATAAAACTACAAAAGATTCTTCAATGGACCAACGTGGCCCAAGTATAAGTACAAAGCGGAGTGCTGCTAGTCCTCAAATTCATCAAATAGCGACATGTGAAACCTTTCATAGGAATAGTTTCAATCCTTTTCATATTTAATGCGTCCAAAGTCTTCAAAATGGTGATTTTCCTTTAAGACTGCAATTTGATCTTTGAATAAGTCCGAACCTTAAATCACACTGATACATCGCATTTTACGAGTAAGTATGGTTCACTTGGGATGTAGTGAACAATTGTCATAATGCATATCAATAGCAACTTGAAAATTTCGGTACCATTACTAAAAATCAACATTCAGCATCGATTTATAATTATGGTTGACAATCAATTACTTGACCCAATTATACTGGACCGACGTCTAAAAGTCGGCTGTTTAAAATTCTTACGAAATCGATTTATATGTTTTAAATGTAATTTTGGATATACGTTATATATCTAAGTATGATGAAACTTTTGCTCATTTTATTTATATGATGAGGATAACCACTTTTTTCACAGTTGAATTGGCTGAGGTAATATATAGAATTCGGCAGCAAGGTTCCCAGACTTCAGTCCACTATGACTGATTTCCGGTTTCTGGCATCTTAGACTATCTGACCGCCCAAAAACATTCTACTCTATCCACATAATTTTTTTAATCAGGAAGATTTGCGATTTGCTTTGCATAACGCAATAATCTATACACCCAGAAATTACAGTGAATGTAATATATCCACTCATACCACTTTAATCAATAAATTTGTCAAACGCCTTCTTATGTTTACATCACTGTATAATACATCAAAGTTAATTAATGTACGTTTCGGTAAATTAGAATTTATCAACCTTTTTAAATGCACCTCGTATACGCTTTGTAACCTGTAACCTTGAACATCATCATCATTTACAAATCTTAATTTAAAATAAATCAATTCTTGGTATTTAGTTTAATAATAAATCTTATTTTAAGTAATTTTAATATACAAATAAAATCTTAGTTGTTGCTTCTTAATAAAAAAATCTTATTTTAATTATTTATTTCAGTTTCGTAGGAAATAATTTCAAACATAGGATAGGAATTTAAAATTGCTAGCTAAAATATTTTGATATAAAATTTACGAAGATGACGCGATCAGTAATTCTCGATACCAGGCATGACATCAGCGTTGTTACCATGTCAAATTTGCTGACAAGGAATTTTTGGTACCTCGACCACGCGATCCACACTGTTGGCCTATTTTGAAGTACAATTTTATGATTGGATAGTTTTTCGTAAGTGAATAGTTTTCCGTTTTTGTGCTGTTAGCGTCCCTTGGAGATTAAAAGAGGATTGGTTCTGGAACCATAGTTGGGTTCGATCATGTTTTAAACTTGGTTAAGAATTTTAGAAGAAAAGTTCCTTTAATCATGTAAAATCTTCAAATCAATTGTGCAGTGTTTCTTTCTTGTAGTTATTGATGATTGCGTAAAGAATTTATCGATTCATCCCGTTATTGGGGAACTGTTTATGGAAACACATTTTTGTACATTGTCTAGCGTTGGTTAAATAGAAATCCGTTTACGGAAATTATAAATGAAGTAAACAAGTTATAAAGGCAAGCTTTTCTAAATATTAAAAACTTAACATCATACAACCAGGCACGTAAATGAATTTTTGTTACTTATCTGTAATTGCAAAAGAGAATCATTAACATTTAGGCAGTGTTATACGGAATTGTGAATAAGTTCTTTTGTTTTGTGTCGTCACACATTTAGCATTATATCGCATTTGATTATTTGAAATTTTTAATGTAACTTTACGATTAGTTGTATTCTTATGTAAAATTATCACATATACAGGGTGACCTGTTTGTATCAGGTCAATTTTGTTTTCAAATAGCTAATACCTACGTGTCATCGACATGATCTTCAGTTAAATTAGTGTAACTTTTTAGGGTAACCATATTCTTTTTAGCGCAGGCCCTCACCGTAACCTATAATTAATTATTATATTGTTCAATACTAGCATTAGTAACCTATTTAATTAATACCATTTATGACGTAACCAATTAATTTAAGATTTTGTGACATTTCTTTTTATTCATTATAGTTATTGTTGATTTATTTCGTATCTTTTTATTTTTAGAATAGTTGTGAATTTACTTTCAGGTCTGTAATGTGAACCAAAGTGTAAGTAGCGATCTTTAGAAGTTGTAAGTAGACGTTATGTAAGTACGTATAGCCTGATGATATTGAGTGATTCAGAGACAATCCTATCTTCGTAATATTTCCTGTTAAAAGCTTTTCATCGCTGCCTTCCCATTTATAACTTTTTGGCTAAGATGGCTGTTTTTACAACTAAAGCCAGTGGCGCCCTTTCAACACTTTCAACGATTTTATGCAATATAACTCTTCCCGAGAAACTACCACACAAAACATATTAATTTAATTGAGAATTAACTCTTCACTCTAAGCTAGTCGACGTTAAATCCGCTTGGGAAGTTCGTATAAGTCCGTATAACCATCTTCAGGGCTTAAACCCTGTATGACCCGTGGCAAATTTAAATTATTTATTGGCTAGTTTTCAATGTGGATTATAAAAAATGAGTTTACATATTAGTTGGTCACGTAATCAAAAGGTGAATTGCTATTGCAACGCGACCCCTCTCTCTTCGAGTGGCATGTTCACGCGTCCATACATTATATAGACGTGGCTTTTTGGTGAGCATGACTTTTTAGCGAGTTGTCCCAAGAGGCCAGAAACTAGCGGTCAGTTGTTAAGGTGGTCGCTTGTTACGATGGTCAGTTGGTGACGATCAATCGTAGACAATGAATGGGGAGTAGCCAGCTGGCAACGGTCAAAAGTCACAGATAGTACGATCTACATACGAGATGGTGTTTTTGAAAATTTTATATATTAAAATATTTTTTTATAACTAATTGTTGAGACTCGGATTTACGTTTTATAAAACCTTTTTTAACGATTATGTTCCTCTGAACACATTCCATAAATATTGCGATTTGCTCTCTCCAGTCACTGTTTCAGTTTCAATGAGGTCTTCGTTTTCATTTTTTTCAATTATGGTTTTGTTGTATTCACTTTACAGTAAAAATTTCCACCCTTCCGATTTCGTTAAGATAGGGTTTTGGGATCGAACTTTTAGATAAACTTTGTTTTGGATCCATCAAAGGTTCAGTTATTTAATTTCTCAGTAAACTTTATTATATCCTTGCGGTTTTGACTCATAGATAAAATGGTGTACTTTTATTTTATTGTCATAGCCGAATTCAAACTCTTTCTAAAGAAAAATATGTACCTACAAATGAGGAAATTCATATTGCGATATTTATTTATTTTTCTATATTTCCAAAAACGAAAACTTTTCACTTTCATTGCACTTGGGATTCATTTGCAGCACGAATTCTTCCTTTTTCGAATTTTTAGTGTATACAAATAAATCATGCAATAAACGTTTTACACATCTTCAAGCATTGTTTCATTAAAAATGTTTACTAAATTTGTTACTTTATAATATACTACGAGCAAAAATCCAATATTTGAAAATATCGACGGAAATTTAAAAAACATGCAAAAATTGTTCCGCGTAAGACAATCAAAGGATAGCTCAATTATCTAATTTTAATAATTTTTTGGAAATCTTTCAAGGTAGATCCAAACGTAGTTGTCGCCTATGCTATCTGATTGTAGTAAATTCTGAAATCGCCTAAATTCAGTCATAAAAAGAGATGGGCAATAAGTAGTAACGAATCACTGATTAGAATCTATAACAAACAAAAAATGGAAACTGTGGAAAATGTTTTGTCGATTTATCTTCATTCACTCACTGAACAGTAGAAGAAGCTATGAAAACTTCTATCAACAAAGGTTATAAAATCTGACGTGTGTGTAAAAGCGGTGTTGCCTACTGTACCGAAAAGCAATGGTCTTTAGTACATTAGATCTTGTATAAGGATTTTGTGTTATCTTGCTTGTTTATCAAAAATATCGCCAAACACGCATTTTCTGATTCACATTCTCATATTTTAGCCCACCAGAAAATTAAGACCATCTGATTATTCAATTACCAAAGCAGAGCGTTGGAGGAAGAACTTCAACGAAAAAAACTTGATCTCATCATTTTTTGTATTGCAAAATCAATACAAAACAGCCTTGAAATATAACTTTCACATTTAAAAAAAGATTACAGTTTTGGAATATTTGAGCTGCAATACCCCTAACTCTGTTAGGTAGTTTTACCTGAATACATCGATTAAAATAAGTGCTTTGGCATACTATTTATTTCTGTACAATCACCAGAATGAATACTACAAACGAGGTTCCTACATGTCGAAACTAAGTCAGTTTTTACTTCGGTTTTAGTTACAGAGAGTTCAAGAATTTGTCCGATTAGCTTTATTTTTGCAAAAAATTCTGTCATTTGTCATAAATTTTTATAACTTCATTATAGTTACAAAATTTGTAGCAAAACATTTAAAAAAAATCTGGTATGAGAGAACACACGACTTTTTTTACGTATACGTAGTCAGTGACATAGAAATTGCAACACCAAGAAGGGGTGGGAATTTCGGGATAAAATTAGGTAGGAACATTCACCTATGTTATAGTAATAAACGATCAAAATTTGAGAGGAAAACCTTTATTAGCTAAACAAAATTTTATAATAATTTTTAATAATGTGTGGCGCAGCCTCTCTGATTTACACATTCATTTACACGCCGAGGCATTGATTGAATAAGGTGGTTTATCTCATCTTGGAGTATTGCCTCCCATGCAAGTTGCACCTCATGTCTCAAAGCCCCCAAAGTCAAAGGAGGACGCTGCAAATTTCGCAACCTTCGACCCATTATATCCCACACATGTTCAATGGAAGAAAGATCTGGAGATCTTGGAGGCCAGGGCAAAAGATGAATCTGGGCCTGCTCAAAGAAGTTCAAGGAAAACTTTGCTACACGTGGACGTGCATTATCTTGCTGAAATAATGGATCTTCGAGCTCTTTTAAGCAAGGCAGAAGATGTGTTCCAACCGCAATATACCGTTGCGATGTCATATTGCCTCGAATGAACTTCAAGGGAGACCTGATGCCATAAGTAATCGTACTCCAAACCAAAATACCAAAGAGCCTCTCAACTGTAAATCGAAGATTCGGTCCTTTACCCCGTCTACTTCTGACTCTCATACGACCGTCGTGCATTCCAAAACAAAATGTAGATTCATCACTAAAGACAACACGACGGCATTCAAGATTCCAATGAGATCGTTCATTGTACCATTGTAACCGTTGCTGACAATGTTCTGCAGTCAAAGGAAGCACAAGTTGCGGACGATATGATGTTAACCCAAAACTTCGGATTC
>JAHWXV010662984.1:0-15182 GCA_024586415.1 Phrixothrix hirtus
GATGATGTAATCCGCAAATGACTCATTGCAGTAATTTATGTCTGTCAATTCAATTAGGTTAGCAATGAGTCATAGCATTACATCATTATTTTAAGTAATACTCTGGAATATTTTTATTCCAATTGCTTGTAGAACATCTTTCCTATATAAGCAGCGAATTGAATTCTCTTAGGGTAGTTATTGTTAGAATCTTGTACTGTGCATTACTTTATAAATATAAATATACATAAATAGATTTATAAATAAATGTTTGCTGCTGGTGCATTATTATTAAGATAAATAATTAAATATTTAAAATAAATTAGTGTACATAGTTACTTATAAATAAGTGTAGAATTAGGTGAATATAAATAAACATTATAGAAACAATTACCTAGTTTCATTACACTATTTTAGTGGTATAAGTGATTTTTTGAAAAAACAAGAGTTGCAATAACTTTTAAACCATTAACAATCGGATAACAACATATATAGTTATTTTGATTGGAAATGACCTATTCTAACACCTTCTTTCGTTTGGACGTCCACTTTTGAGACAACCTGTATATATATTTAAGCTTATAAGTAATTTATATTATATTATAGTTTTATATTTACTACTAAATTATTAGTAGAATTTGTTTCTTTTAATTATTGAACAGGTTATTAAGAAAATTACTTTATTTCAATGCCTAACGTTTCGGGGAATCTAATTTTTCCCATCCTCAGAGCCATCTATTAGCATAAATACAAAAATAACATCGAATAATTTGATACAATATAAAATCTGACATAAAAATTTTGTTTTTTTTTCTTTTTTTTGTCAAATTTTATATTGTATCAAATTATTTAATGTTATTTTTGAATTTATGTTATTAGTTGGCTCTGAGGAAGGGAAAAATTAGATTCCCCGAAACGTTAGTCATTGAAATAAAGTAATTTCCTTAATAACCTGTTCAATAATTAAAAGAAACAAATTCTACTAATAATTTAGTAGTAAATATAAAACTATAATATTATATATTATATATATATATATACAGGGTGGGCAATTAGCAGAGCAAAGTCCAATATCTTAGATACTGCAAAACATAGAAGAAACTTTTATTAAGCAAAATTATATAGATTCTCCTGGGCAATATTTTAAAATTATTTGTGACTATACAGGATGTTTCAGATACGCTGGAAATGCGGAATATTCGGTTTTTTAAACGAAATATCTTATTTTTTATTATATTTTTGAATTTTTTATAGAATTTTAATGTAAGTTTAATAATATAACTATCTTTTTATTGCGAATATTTTATGAGGTATGTGTATTTTCGTTGAAAATTTCGCGTTAGGAGGTTTTAATGTGATTCTTCATCGAAAAGTACGATGGGAAATCATAGTACATAACAAACATAAGCGATTCTACTTACGAAATCCATTTTTTTTTCAATATCTATTGTTTGTATATTCGAAACTTGAATCTGCATAAAATTTTCAAAAATATTTTACACAAAACGATATTCTAATTATTAGAGAATATTTAAGACTAAGTTGATTTTCTACAATTTAAATAGGTTGGAGATATGAAATACTTTCTAATCCTTCTAAACGCGAAATTTTGAACAAAAATGCGAACATCTCATAAACTATTTCGAATAGAATAAGGAATAAGGAATTCAATATTATAATAAAAGATAGATTGTTCCGTTTAAAAAATGCATGTTCCGTATTTTCTGCGTTTCTAGGACATCCGTTATAGTCACAAATAATTTTAAACTATTTCCCAGGAAAATTTATACAATTTTGCTTAATAAAAGTTTCTTTTATACCTTAAGTATCTGAAATATTGGACTTTACTCTGTTACTTGCCCACCCTGTATATACTGTAAACAGTGAGTGTCAAAAGTCTTGTATAAATTCGATAAAAATTAAGGAAAATATTTTTCTAAAAAATGGACACGTCAATTGTTTTTTAATTGCGCATTTTATGACATGATAGGCTTATACAGGGTCACTATGTAATAGATAAATGTCATTGTCAATGATTTTCTTATGGAACCCCCTATATATTATTTAATTATTGAACTCTTCAAAAGGTTCTAAAAGTATTCGATATGACAACCTATACCTAAAGTCAGCGGTTAACGAGAAATTTACGATTGAATATCAGTATTTAAATAAAACACACTCATAGATATTCATTTATTTATCTAATAGTGTTGTTCATGTTTCCTTGGCTTGTACTACTTTATCAATTGTTGAAATAACAGTATCACCTCATTTTTAAAACTGACAGTTGTCAAACAGCGTTTACCGTTGTTTATAGCAAAATTTAATATTGTCGAGAGAAGATGAATAAATTAAATGAACCTCAGAAAATTCTTGTAGACATATTAAACATGTGGTGATCGAATTAGGACTCAAAATGGGGTTTGTGAAATATTTAATTCCAAATATCATGACACTCAAATTACTCAATATACCATAAACAGAGTTGAAAGGAAATTTAGCGAAGCAGGACATGTAGGAGACCTGCCTACATCTAGTCGATTAAAAATTTCCGAGTATAGGAAATTAAACGTTTTTTGTCCATTGAAGAAAATCCTCATGAATCGCCTCAAGAGATAGTATGGGATAATGATGTTGGGAAATCATCTGTAAGAATAATTTTGAACAAAGAAAAATATCATCCGTATAAAATAAAACTAATCCACGAGATAATCCAGATCATTGATTAGAGTTTTGCAAAACTGTAATAAATATTTGCAATAATGACCGGTGTTTTACTCGTTGAATGATTTTTCCCGGCAAGTCAGCATTCTGTCTGAATGGTGTGGTGAACAGACAAAACTGCCGCTACTGGTCTTTCATCAGTCCAAATTGAGCGATTGAAGCTCACACCTAATATCCTCAGTCAGTCGATGTTTGGACCGCTATTGTGAACGGTAGAATGTTAGGACCGGGTTTTTTCGTCAATATCATTTGAAATTTTTAAGAAGTGAACTGATTCCCACTTTATGTTTTATGTTTCCAAACCCAAATAACTTTAACATTGTTGAAGATTTAATTTGGTTTCAATACTTTAGTATAGAAGTGCTACAACATTTAAATTAAGCATTTACGGGTCGATGGATCGGGCAAAGGGGACAATTAGAGTTTTTTACGGGTTTATCTGAAATATAGAGTGTATGAGAATAAGCCCAATAGTATAGAAGAATTAAAAATTAAAATCAGGTATGGAATTCAAAAAATACCATCTGATATGATACGAGGGCTACACTATATATTTCTAAATACGGAGACATATGTAAACAAACAATATTTATAACTTTTCAAAGTACTCTCCTGTACATTTCACGCACTTTGACGTCATCTGAAACCATTCAATAAAACAGGCAGCCCAGGCTTCTTTAGATATTGCGCTAACATGCTCTTCAACTGCCTTTACAGCGTCCTCTGGTGTTGAAAAATAGATTCCAAGTAATTTCTTCTTAATATGTGGAAAGAGTAAGAAATCGCATGGAGCTAAATCGGAGCTGTAACGTGGATGTGACATTAACTTGATTCCAGCAAATCGAAGAAACTCCGTTGTCAACTTTGCAGCATGTGCCGAAGCATTTCATAATGCAGAATAATTTGTTTTTTCTGCACTTTTGAAAGCATAGTCGGCAAGTAAATGGTAGTATACCAATCTGCAGTAACTGTTTTTTTATTCTCAAGAGTAATGGAGCAAATGCAATCAGTGCGACTGAAAAAAGAAATAATCATTTGTTTAGCACAACTTCGTGGGCTTTTGTGGGCCGCATTCCATTTTGAAACATCCATTGGGAAGATTGCTGCTTAGTTAATAGATCATAGGAGTAGATCCAAGTTTCGTCGCCTGTAATAATATTTTAAACTGCCTTCGACGTACCTTCATGATAACGTTCTAAGTTTTCTAGGCACCAGTCGACCCTCGCTTTTTTTGCTCTTCTATTAAGCGATGTGGTATCCAGTGACAACATATTTTTTTCACACTTAAATGTGTGTGAAGAATTGTTTGAACGGCAGTCATTCCAATGCCAAGGGATGCATGAATTTCATTATAGGTCCCCCGGCGGTCTTCTTCAATCGTGCGACAAACAGCATCAATGTGATTTGAAGTCGTTGCAGTAATCTAACGACCTTCACGATATTCATCCTCAAGCGATGATCTCCCTCGTTGGAAATATTTATACCAGTTAAATACGGTCATCGGACTTGGAGCTTCTCCCGGAAATGCATTTTGCAAACGGGTGAATGATTTATTAAAAGTTAAACCTGAAAGAAAATCATACAAAATCTGGCATGAAAATGTTCTCGCCTCACTTCCATTTTGAGCTGAACTTTAACTTTTCAAAAAATTTTCATAATTTACTGAACGAGATATTGACTTCAAATAAGGTGCAACTTATTCGCAAACAATTGACACATCAAACTAACCTCAAATTTGTAAATAATTATTTGCAGTATTGCCACATTCAGAAATAAACAGTGCGATCCTTGTACGAACGTCCTTGAAGAATTCGAGTTGCTGCTTATTTTACTGTCAAGAAGTATACGGGGTACATTTAGAGTAGTGTAGTTTCTAGTTTTTTGTGTTATTTTTAAAATTCCCTTTTCAATAAATAGATGAATATCTATGAGTGTGTTCCACTTAAATTCTGATATTCTATCGTACATTTCTCGATAACCTCTGACTCAGGTTGCTAGAATCTTTTCAAGAGTTCAAAAATTAAATAATAAAAACATTGACAATGACATTTATCTACTCTATAAGTGACCCTGTACACTTGGTTGTCATGTCAAAAAATGCACAACTTAAAAAAATTGACGTATCCAAGCGTTTTTTCGAAAAAAATTTCCTTAATTTTTATCGAACTTATGCAAGGCTTTTGGCCTTCACTGTATATGCTAAATTATAGATGTTTAAGCAGACACGTGAATAAATGAAAATATAATAAATCAGCTGATTTTCGGTTGCGGTCAATAGTATTTCATGTTTTACAAGCATTCCGATCTACAAGGAGGTATGTGGGATCGATCGAAACACAGTTTCTGACAGTCATCTTTGAATCCTTATCCAGGTCAGGTTTCGTGAACCCGGATTTAGGAATTGTTATATATCTTCGCTAGACTTAAAGTACGCTTTGGCAATACAATTCGGTATATTCAATGTTGAGGAGCATTTTGAATAGAAGTCCTAACTCATCAACTGTTTCCTTTGGGGATCTCGAGTTTAGAACACTTAATATATTCAAAATTACCTTGTACGAATACCGCACATTTCGGTAAGAAAAAATATACGTTAATTTACTTATTCTCATGCCGATGGTCGGGTTTCTTTAGCTAACAATCGGATAATTGTGTTGAAGTCGGCATCGATGTTGTATACAAGTTTTAAGTAGAACTGAAAGGAAATTTTGTCAAATAGACTAAATCAGAACGGTAAGGTTATTAGGCAGAATTGTCTCGACAGGATGACGCAAAGTGGTTGGTAGATTTATATACTCATTCTCTTGTTGATAAGCCAAGTTATCATTATCTAGTCTTGTTTAATTTGTTTCCAAACACCGTTAATTTAAATTCTAATCCTTCCATCCCTATACGGATTTGTAGTCTTTTGGGAATGTACTATCATTTATTTCTTATTTAATACCCTTGCAGTTTTTATATTTTTACAGCCTTATTTATATTATTTTTAATTTACTTTTGATTTATATAATATTAGGTTTTGAGGATGATAAATTTTATTCAGTGTTTAAAACTTAAAATTAATATTTTTTCACTAACGTGAGTTAGTTGCGACAGAAATAAAGTATGCACCAGGGATATAATATCCAAAAATATTTCCCAGGGAGTTGTCATTATAAACCAAATGAATGTATACCATGTCAATGTCAAACTAAGGTTATTTAACCTAAAATTGATGGATTTCTACAGATCTGAACATTTACGCTTTAATGATCCTCGTAAATTACAGAAGTATAAAAAGTATTTTTTGAAGCTTTGTTATACCATCTTCCTGGATTTTCATTTCTTTCTGTTCATATATAATGGACATTGGCAGCCATAAAATTCAGACACCAATTTAAAATTTAACGTTTTTATGAATTTTGGTAAATCAAGCCTTTAATGTCAAAATTACATCACCACAGAACAAATTATATTTTATTTCACCGTAATCAAAACATGCTTTGTCAACGGTTGCGTAATATATAAGAAAATTGTCGTAGTTGTTTCTGACCACTAATATACTGTTATTAACATAATAGGTTTAATTCTTATTGTAACTGTTTTAGATGTGCATTGTTTATTAGTCTTTAATTGTACTTTGTGTAGCACTGTAGTTTATTTTTGGTTCTACTATGAGTTTATTCAACTACGCGAACTGAATTTCACTTGATCGTTTGGAGGTACACCATAATTTCATTATGGTCATGTAACGTATAACGCTTATTTCAAATTATCTAAATGAAGAATTGGCTTATTTTCATAACTTTATTACATTAGTACATGCGGTTCCAACAGTTCACGACGAATGGATGAAAGAATATAAAGCTATAGAGTAGTAGCGTCAAATTGAATTTTTCTAAATAAGGTGCTTTCCAAGCTACCAAGTTTGAATATATACACCTTAAGATTAGTCTGGAGTAACAAACGCGTCGCTGTATCATGCGGTAATGAGGTTGCATTAGTATGAAAGGAGCGGTTTGGTATTCAAGCCTTTATATTCAATTACTCATGGCGGCATATTGATGATGGTCAGCAAAACTGTTAATTACCTAATAGCTAGGCATGTGTCGATTGCTACAAAATTGCAGCTCCATGAGTGCTTCATTGCCTTGTTGATTCAGAGATAGCAGCGCTATATTCTTGCTAACGAACACGATCTCTTCAGTTGAAAAAACTAATCAAAGAATCGGATTATCTCAAGCCGTTTTTGTTTAAACACCTTACTGTAAACGCAATGTTCCTTAATTTTTGAACAAAACTTTACAACGGTCTGCAGAAATAGCATTTTTCAAATTACAATAGTGCCTTGCTACTACCATGAAACATTTTTTAAAAACGATACGACGGCCAGAAATACTCGAACTTACATTATAACCCAAAGAACTACAGAGGAAAGCATTTTCACACAAAAAACGAAGTCTAGCACTTTTACGATGTGTGCAAGAGGAGGTCTTATCAGATGAGCGAGGGCTGTCTGATAAATGACCGGTTTGAACATGAGAACACTACTTTTTGTTCAAAATTTAATTTTATTCCTTAACATAGTCCCCTTTTAGCTCAATACATTTATTCCAACGTTTTTCCAATTTTATTAGGCCATCCTTCTAGTACGATTTATCAAGTCCTCAAAAATATTCATGTTTCTCATTCAACTTCCTTATTTGATTTCAATTTCCTTCCACCAAGCCATTTGCCCAGATTTGCGAACAGGAAGTAGTCACAGGGGGCTAGATCAGGAGAATATGGTAGATACGGAAGCAATTCGTAACATAGTTTATCCAATTTCTATTGAGTATTCCATGATGTGTGAGCTGGTAAGTTATCATGATGAAAAATCACTTTCTTTTTTGCCAAATGTGGTCATTTTTTTATTTCAAAGTGCAATCGGTCCAATAGCGCCACATAAAATCTCTTGTGATTAGTTTTTGCGTTTAAAGACAATCGATGAGTATTACACCTTGTAGATCCCAAAGAATAGTCGCCAAAACCTGTCCAGAGCTCATGCAACAACTTTTGCTTTCTTCGGTGCACTTGAACCAGCTTCAACCCATTGTTTTGATTGTTGTTTTGTTTAAGGTGTATAGTGGTAAATGCATGTTTCATCTACGGTTATGAGTTTACGCAAAAATTCATCTGAATTACGTTGAAACATCGCCAAAATGACCACAGGATTGCGTTTTTATTGTGTCAACAAACGCGGCACCCATTTTGCTGACAGCTTTTTCATATGTAATATTTATGCAAAATGTTACTCCCACGTTGTTTTGAGATGTTTACGATGTCAGCTAGTTCACGCACTTTCACTCGTAGATCTTCCAAAACGATATCATGAGTTTTATCGATCATTTCTTTGATTGGTCGACTTGAACGATGTTGATCAATTGTGCTTGTACGAGCACGTTTAAATTCTGCAAACCACTAAATCACAGTTGAATTCGCTGGAGCAGATGTACCATAATATTTATCAAGCTTTTACTTTGTTTCTTTCGCGGTTTTTCAACGCAAAAAATAATGCTTAATCAATGCACGAAATTCGTTTTTATCCATTATTTTAACACTATCACACGTTGTTCGCTTTTTGTCGCTGTCAAACATAAACTAAATGACATCTAGCGCTAAAAATTTACATGCAACCTACAAACAGATTGTATTTGACAGAAATGATATATATTCAGCGATCAGTGGCGTCACCTCTTGGAAACCGGCTAATTATCAGACCGCCCTTGTATAAAAGATATATTTTTCCTATTTTATTTCCAACACTTATATTTAGCAATTCTTGTAACGGGCAGTTTCGTTAATTTTCATTCGAAATACGAAGATCATTCCAAAATTTCTCGGAATGGAATAAAAAAATAATTTATTGTTTTAAAGTTATTTTGATTTTTAACATATTATCCTTTTAGAATAACGATCCGAAAGCTAAAGAATGATTTCTGGAAGTATGCAAAATATTCGATAACCTCCTCTTTTGCTGTAAATCTCCATCCCCAGAAATTTTTTGGTTGTAGGAGAAAATGGAAGTTGGAGAGCGTTAGATTCGGCAAATAAGTGAGTTGTAGCAATAAATACTCTTTAACTCGTTTATTTTTCAATTAAAGCGATACCTGCATGGAGTCGAACATTATCTTGATGAAAAATAATCTTCTTGTTTGCTAAATTTTTCATGAATATTTTTATCTAGTTAGTTTCAAAGATTGAGATATTGCTCTACTGTTATTCTTAGACCTTTTGGTAAATAATTTGTAAGTATTACACTTACTTATACTTATACGTTAATCTTCTCTGGTGGAAAATCACAATGCTTCCAGTGCTGTTTACTTGTTGAATTATAATAATGGATTCATGTATCATGTATGGTTACTGAACGTCGTACATTACTCATCTCATTCTTCTTAAATCGAGATTTGCATTCTTAATAGTATATTATTTAATGTTAACAAACGCGGCGCTCGCCTATCAGTGCGTCGTTTTATGTCGAACACTTTGGGTAAGATGTAATATGCGCATTCAAATGATATACTTATAGCCTTAGCAATATCGTAAATCTTCAATGGACAATCCTCCAATACTGCATCATAGAACGTTCAACAGTTTCAGGTGTCGTTACACTTTTTGGTCGACCGCTACTAAAATCATTTTCCAAGCTTTCTCGATCAGACTTATGTCCGGGGCCAGTATACCCTATTTAATAAAATATTTAATACCAACTCGCTCCGAATAAAAAGATTGCAAAAGCTACTAGAAGAGATATAACAAGGTGCAAAAATGAAATAATCCTAGAAGCCGTTGAGAAAAATAAGAATGTGAAAGTTTTGGAAAGAAAGACAGAAAATTACAAAAATGAGTTTTTTTCTCAGTTAGGGGATAAAGCAGGTAATATAATTTAGGATAGTAAAAGCACGATACACATAGCTTCACAGAACATCCCACTAAGTCAGTTTTCCTCAGAATGGGCCAAATGGCCATTTATGAAAGATATATGCCGGATATAATAGAAGATGATATTTATTATGCTTTTAAAAAAGATGAAAAATAAACCTAGCTCTTGTTGAGGATAGTGTAGCAGTAACGCTATAGAACTAGGAGAACCAAGTTTAATAACAAAAATACTAGCTCTGATCAACGTGTACCTGCATTACCGAAATATTGCTAATACATAAAAATTTTCTTTAATGATCCTACTCTACGAAAAACAGATGCCACAGACCTCGAAAGCTATAGGCCATTCAGCTCACTACGTCTTGTACAAACTTTATACTCGCACACTGATAAATAGAAGACTGTTTCAAATGAAATCCGGATTGGGTTTACAAAATTATTTTTATTGTAAAAAATTACTAGTAAACATATTATTTCTCTATGTAATCTCCTTGCCTCTCAATACACCTTTTCCACATATTGACCAAAGCGTCAATTCCATATAAGAAAAACTTTTATGGCTGCTTGCGAAACAATCTATGCACCGCACACCTTATGAAATTTAAGGCGGTTCACAACAATATGAGCTGAACCAATGCTCACTGCAATGTTCTCTGAAGTGATTACACGATTCACCTGTCCCGGGCGCAGAGCATCTCTTACACTCTCAGTTCCATTTGTAAACTTATTGACACATTCAAAAATACTTGAACGAGCCATACAACTATCTCCATACACATTTATCATTATTTTATGGATCTCAGATGGATTTACACCCTCAGCAGTTAAATACCTTATAACTGAGCGCATTTCTACACTGGTACAATTATTTAGCGACGGCATTGCGAACAATGATGACAGCTTGGTGTTGCAATTATTTTATCTAATAAACTAAGCGGTCAGAGGCTACCCAGATAATTACTTAAAAACCTCATTCAATGTATTTTGTAACGGTGACACATTTGCATGCACAGACCCAATCCGGATTTCATTTGAAATGGCCTCGTACTTTATAAACAAAGATCGAATTATATCAATCGTGGCAGGGCAACTGCAAAAGTACTACAGAGAATATAAAATTGCTCTAAACCATTAAAAAACTGAATATGTAAAATTCACCAACGGAAAAGGTAAAACCAACATGATAAGAAAACACAAAATTCAAAAAGTAGGAACATACCCCGGGGTAAAACTGGATAACAACCTAAGCTTCAAAAACCACATAAGAATGGGAGTTGCGCTCACAAAGAAAACGCTCTGAAACTATACAGAATATTAGGCCCAAAGACCAAGTCCAATTAAGCACAAAGGTCAAGATAATCAAGCCAGTTCTACTACTCTTACTGACCTATGGCGAGGAACTATGGGCGGAAAAATTTGATTCACTAACCGAGAGAATCACAATAATGTAAAATTGGCTACTTCGATGGGTAGCTGACGCACCTTTTTATGTCAGAAACCAAGACATAAGAGATCAGTTAAAGGCAGAAAACTTAATAGAGAGAGCGCTCATCGCCGCAAAAACATGGTATAAAGACTATCAAATCACCCATAAACACACATACAAGACATGGCGCGCCAAATAGGCGTATAAGCCAAAGAAAGACCACCTTCCACTCACTTTAGAGGAAGGTGCTAGAGAAGAACCCATGCATAGACCCGGACAGGGTCTTAGCATGGAAAAAGTAGGCAGAAAAAAAATATCAACCGTAAGAACAGGCAGTATTTCGCTCGGTTTATGGTACCGATGATCGTGAGTGCCCCAAAGCTCTAACTGACAAGTCAATTAAATATAATAGACCCTTAGTCTTCATTTTAATAGATTTCTGTAAAGCATTCGGCACGGTAAAGCTAATTGCAATCCTAAAAGCACTGGATACCTTCTTGTCATACGAAATGTGTATGAAAATGCTACGACAATTATACAGATATCGCTAAAACTGTTCATATCATTTAAACAATGGGATTGAGGTTTTGATGGCGAAAAACTCATCCACTGCCGATTCGCGGACAAAACTGCTCTTGTGTGGATAGCCTGAGGGAACCTAAAAAGTGTTCAATATATAGTCTCGAGGGGCGGGTTGAAGATGAATTACTATAAAATACAAACGCTCACAACCTCGTGCCCAGTAAAATAATACAAGTTGATAGTATGTTGGTCGAAATTATGAATGAATACAAATGGCTGTGACTTGAAATTAAAATAACTAGTGATAATCAAACCTCCGAACTATTCAAAACAAACTGCATGACATATTTACAACAAAGGCACCGATTTACTTGAAAACTAAGGCTTTCAATCAGTATATTTTGTCACTACTTGTTAGTTTTTCTTTGTTTTGTGGCTGAGACTTGGCATCAAGTACTGTGGTTATTTCACCAAGCATACTAGAATTTTTCCGAATTTAGAAGAGTTCCACGACCAGTAAAGATTTTTAACATGCCAAACATCAGTGGACCTTCGGTTAAACTTTCTTATCCGAGAATTTATCTCCGTTTAAAAATTTACCGACTTCGTTCGGGTTTGAACCCGCATCCCTTGGGCGTAGAGGCAAACATGCTGATCACTTTGCCGCTACTTACCTATGAATCAGAAACTCTGGCTCTCACTACAGCAGGTGCAGAGAAAATAAGAAAAGCTTAGCGAAAAATATATTTCGGTAATTCCATTTTTCCCAAGAAAATTGAATGTTATAGAGGCTACCCAGTTGTCCAAGCAATCTTGAGCAAGCATTTTAGAATGTCCGGTATACATATTATTAATAATATCTTGAGTAGCTAAAGATAAATATTAAGGAAGTAAGAATAAAAATAACTAACGACAGACATCCTGTATATAAGAATTGTTAAATTAGTTCTAAGATAAGGTAGAATTCAAAATATGACATTGTTAGAATTCGCTACATCACGTAGTACAGTAATATGCAATGCAATTAGATCACTTTGTAAAAAGGAACGTAATTTTTATTAATGTAAAAATATTTCAAACTATGTCGCTAAAATATTTCTGTCTCAGGTGCAAACGATAGCACTTTTTAAATGTTGCAGTTATACAAGGTGTTTTAGATAATATGACATTCCTTTTAACGGATGAAAGCAGGCCCTATAGACACCCCAATAAGCGTAAAATTAACTGCAATACGAGTACTAAAAATTCCTTTTTTTTAATAATAATAATAATAATAATAATAAATGCCTCTATTGGTTATAACTTATTATAATTATAATTCTGTTTCCCTATAGAAAATGTATTAAGCATTAGTTTTTAATATATAATGTAAATATGAATAGATATAATAAACCATAGGCAGAGTTGAGTAGCAGGAGTTCTCCTATTACTGCTTTTCCTCTAAATTCAGACTAAAAACTTAAATATCCAATTGTATGCAGCAAATGTTAAATATTTAGAGTCTATAACTATTTTAGCACCTTCTTTAGTTAGTAGTTAATCTTCGTTGTGTCTGAATATATTTTAAAAATAGATTGACTTCAGAAACTTGTATATCACTACGCATATAATTTTATGTAACCTTTTATGTTTAATAGATTTACAATATTATTTCCTTTGTTGATTGTGGCTTAACCAATGATACATCATGAGCTGCAATTTTACAATATTAATGGTTTTCAAGTCTGTTGGTATTTTGTTCCATTTTAATGCGATATTATAAGAAAAGGATCGCTTAAAGATAGCAGTTCGATGAGGTGGTATAGGGATTAATCCTTTGAAACGTATCGACTATGCACATGCTTTCAAATATACAAATATCATTGAGTAAATGTTTCTTATTAAATAAACATTTCCGTAATAGAGCTGAATTGTACGTGTTTATTCTAAATTTCGAAGTAGACGCATAAAAACAAGACTGTAAAATGATACACATCTTTAAATGTCAGTGACCGATATCTTGATAAACGAAATTATGTCAATTAATAATAAAAACTAAATCACAAATTGTATGCATCTACACCGTGTTTAACTTATTGGTGCTTTTATGTTAATAATGGAGCACTTACAGAGGTATGATTCAATTAATGTGGATTTAAAAGCTGTAAAATGAAAAATTAGATTAAGAGAAATAAATCTGTAATCGAATTAATATACTTTAACATTTTTAATTATTTGTAGTTTCGCTGGAAATTTCATAAAAATGATACTAAAGGCATTTGTAATAATGTAATTGAAATTTTTAAGACAATCTAATTGGCCATTTAGGTAATTAATTATGCATCCGAAGAAAATGTCAGGGAAAACTTTTTTGAAAGTTCTAAAACGGAGGATAATTAATTACATTAAGTCTGATCAATAAGATTGTCTTAAAGATATCAAATATTACAATATTCCTCTAATATCACTTTTTTAAAATTGCTTTTGAAACAGCGTATAAAACAATGATTGATTATTCTAAGTCGAATTGGGCAAATTATTTTGCTATTCCTCTGAATACTGTTACAAAACCAACTAGAAAAATCTAAAACGTGTCAAAGTGTTTAAAGCATTTTTATTTTAAGTGTAGGATGATGTCACGCAATTTCGGAAATGAAAATCAATTTTTAGGTTTAAAAAAAATGTCAAGAAATACTTCCTTAAGCTGTCTTTACATTTAAACACATTTTCTTAGTACGACGCATGACTAAACTCTATTATTATTATTATTATTATTATCAGTTATTAATAAATAATTTCTTCAAAATTGTGAAAAAAATTGTATGCATTATCTCTAAATTCTTTCAATTATGTAAAAGGGCAATCCTCTTATTCTGATATTTATTATAGTAAACAAATCGAAATGTGCCCGCCACAGCTGTAAAAGTGCATATTACTGTAACTTGATACTGTTAGGTAGATCGGTTATAATTTTATGAATGATTTAACAGGTTCAGTCTGAATACAACCATAAACGGCTCGTTGTATATAATTAGAAAAATAGGACATTTTTGTATTCGTATTACTTTTAATTTTAAACTTGTTGGGGCGTCTGTAGGGTCTACTTTCATCCCTTAAATGGAATGTCATACAATCTGAAACACCCGGTATAGAGTACCATTATCTTAGGAAATTCGCTTTTAGTATAATATGTAAGATAATTTTGGCAGGAATATTTTGAGTTCGTAATAATTAAGAAACAGGCCCAACTATTATGACATGTTAAGTTAGAAACATATTACTCATATAAAAACCTTTTGATCTGTACGTCAGATTATCAAAGCCACGTAAACATTCTATATGTCTATAAACTGTAAGTATATACAATCAATTATTCTAGTTTATTGCTATAAACAAAGAATGCATGTTCTTATTAATCTACGTTCCTTTAAGTCCTATTTTAGGGTTAAATTAGCAAATGCGGCATTTAGTCAGGACGGAAAAACAACCAACTCGCTCCCCCAAGTCTTATTAAAGGATTTAATCGAACAGTGGGGCTGATATATGAGGTGAGAAATGCAACTAATTCGTGAAATACATCCTCACGCTCTACGCTGAACTAACGACGATATATATATATATATATATATATATATATATATATATATAT
>JAHWXV010663112.1:0-10898 GCA_024586415.1 Phrixothrix hirtus
ATAGTTTTGCTGCAAATATTTTTGTAAATAAATTGAAAGTCTCCAATGGTTGGTTAATTATATTCGCGTACTTCGAATTTCTTGTATAATCTTTTGTTATTCATGTAAGCGGCTTAGTTGATCAATTATTCTATTCTATTCTAAAGACAATGAATTCTTAAAAGTCCAAGTCGTTTTCTATCTAGGAGAATATATAAACGGCAACTTCAAAACTCGTAAAAATTATTAAATACGAAAAATTACATTCTAAATCGGAGGAATCCACTAATGATACTTATATAGATTGAATTCATATTGAAAAGTAATTAAAGCATTTTAATAACAGGGCTGTCCCATAACCCTCTATCTATATCTACTAGTGTAAATCACCACGACTAATCAAGTTAATATTATTCTATTGACAGACGATGTAAGAAGTAGTGGTATCGAGTATCTTGGGAATATATGGAAATTGCATTTGTAGATGCATTTATAGCCTATAAACACATACAGGACGAATCTATTTCTTTATTTTCATTTAGGCGAAAGATAGTATTAGGACTGTGTGCAAAGTCACTCAAATGTTTACAAAATAGCAGAAAATTAATTCACACGCCTAAAGTAGAGAAGATTTAATTATAGTATATCTTAGGAAACAGAGGAAATCATTTGCCAAAAATGAGATATGTAGTGCTCAAGCCCAACAGCGAAACCATTTTCATTATGTTCCTTAGGCGGCGTTTATTTGTGTATTACTACCAATAAAATTGTTCTCATGAAATAAATTTGTAATTTTTTAGTTTTTAAATATTAGATTCAAATAATTATTCAGTTTGTTTTATATGTAAGTAATAAACTGTTTCAATATTTTCTCTAATTATTATTCTGTACAATCTCGTATATTACAAATGGTACTTTGAAGTACCGGTTATTCTCCGTCATAAAAGTCTTTATAAATGAAAATGTACACTTTAATCATAACGATATCCCCTTCAAAATAAAAGTTCATCTTTCCACACATTTTGCCAAAAATCGTTTTTTAAAGTATTATACCGATCGTTTAGTTTTAAACGGTACATTTCGATCATGACTCGACTGGGAAAGAAAAGAAAAGTACTATCATACCCAATGTTAAAAAACCTAGCTATGGAAGTGAAACATTTTATGTTACAAAAATGTCCCCCTTAAAACAAAAGTTGAGATGTCCGAGCGTTGTGTCGTTACGTGGATATTTCACGAGATATTCCAGGCTTTTAAATGGGACACCCGATATACTCGTATTTATTTGACTGTAAAACCTTGTGACATTACGAGTTTATTTAATTACGTTTGCAGGACAAAATTATTTTTGCTTATCCAGGTAGATTGTCGTCCGGGCGAGTTCATTCGTAGGACTCGGACGAATGCAGAGTTTATTATTTGTACCGAAACGGATTATATTATGAATAACAAGGCAATAAACCTTCGGAAATCATATATTATTCTGAAAAAAAGTATACAAGTGGTTATTTACAAGTCTAATTATAAAATAAATATATACAAAATGAAAATAGTAAAACGGAATAATTGTATAAATACTGTTGTATTTGAAACCAGAATAACCACTAATACATGAAGAATTTAATTCTTTAGTGCTAAGTTCAATCATCAGATTTCATTTTTCGTTACGGAAAACGATTAGTTTGTCATAATTACATTAATTTGAATCACGGACGGATGACGTAACTGAATTTATTGTGTAAGGAAATTATTTTCTCGTGAAGAGCTGTGGTCTCATCGGTAATTAATTCTATGTGTCATAACAGATACTGGAATGCTTTTAGAAATTGTCTAATAATCGGATCGTGTTTAATGTTTCTTACATTATCACACGGACGGTTCGCAAACGGCCTAGAGATTCTATTCTCCTGTCAACATTTTCTTGTGGCCTGTATGCGTCGGTAACACTAGCCTTCGTAGCACGAGCAACTAAAGCTTGCGTTCCCTAATTTGTACAAAGCACACCCGCCTGATTTATAGGCCCGTCGCCCTGGCAACTTGGGATACAATACACGACTCTCCCGCTTAATCTGGTGGACGGTTTCACGGCACTCTAATTATCTGAGACACGAGCAACTATGTAACTAGAGGTTTGTGATCGTCTCTCAACGAGTGCGTCTGATGCCCTAGCAACGGATCGCATTCGGTGAGGACGGCAATCTTAACAAATTTCTAAGTGCAGAACAAGGTCCGTAGACAAAGCGGTTCAATGTAAATTAAAGGTTGATTAATTATACACACACACGAGAACATGGCTTAATGTCTTCGATTCTACAGTCGAATCGAAGGGTTTTAAATCTTCTAGAATGGCTTTTTTATTTATACTTATTCAAGAAAGCGGTATCTTTGTTTTGAAAACGCAGATCTATTTTCTTTTTCCTTCTTAGCTTCGCGATAATTTGCTTTAATTGAACTTGCGAGATATTGCGCAACCTTTCGCAATCGGATTTTATTTATTGCATGAAGTTGTGCAATACACTATTTGAAATATATTAAATATATAAAATATAAAATAGCACTATTATATACAAATATGACATTTGTAATTTCTCTAATTAGTCAAGCTACTGAATTTATAAACATTTATGCATAATTCATTATTTTAATTATTAATGTTTCACGCACTTCGCGAGTCTTATAGTCTTTTAGGTTAAATTCTAGTTAACATTAAAACACGCGAAACTGTATCCAGTTTTTATTATCACGTTCTTTATGTTATATGGGGCCTCTTTTTCAACCTAAGAAGTGTTTATTTTTGTTAATTTAAGATAAAACATGTTCTTTTTATAAAATTGATAAATAATTATTATAAAATCAATGAATAATTTAAATTATTAACCCGTTTTTCTTTTTTTTTCCTCTCTTTTTTACTTATAGTGTCCAAAAATACTCTTAAATTCGATGGAATTCGTTTACTAGTAGAAATAAACGTGTTTGAATTTACCCTACACATAGGTGCAAATTCAGACAGTTTAAACTGATAAAAAAAGCTGCAAAATTTTAAATTATCTAAACCCAATAATTATTGGGAAAAAAGGCTTCAAGAAAACAACCTTCATACTTATTATAATTAATTTCTCAATTGTGTGCAAAATATGGATGTAACTCAATTCAACATATTTAAACTGTTTTTACTTGTAAAAAATTCAACAAGTATGTAAGATTATACTTATATAATCTCTTTAATACAATTTGGATAAATAATAAATGATTTATTTAAAAAAACAGTAAAAACCGCCCGAATTTGTCCAGATGACAGTATATAATGTAAAAAAAATAATCAAAACACGGATAAACTGTTGAAAATATATTATTGATAACATATAATGAATATAAATATTTACAAAATACCAAATTATTTTAAGAAAGTAGAATTTTTAATAATTATCAAACACTGCAGTATTTACTACGTCATTTAAGTAGTAATTGTACTTATCATAAATACTCATCAACGTGTTACTAAATAAATAAAACAGCAAACAAAAATTTAATTTAGCTGTTTTAAAACTTCGTTTTCAAGCAGTTTCAACCTGTACTTAAGAAAATTTCAATGGGCTTTTCAACGAAATTAAGAATTTACGTAACCGTATTTTATTTACATTTCTTTTATGTAATCGTGGGCAAAACCAGGTCAAGTGTAAACAAATAGTTTATTAATAATGAAACTAATATTTACATAAACAGATAGTCAGTAAATTGAAATAAAACTGTAATTATGTAATTATGTAATTAATTGAGTGTCAGGCTTTTAATTATTTACTTAAATAATTTTTCACCGCAGAACTCTCAATAAATGTAAAAATAAAATTTTAAAAATTATTAACGTCTTTAAATTAATAGATGAATCAAAAACTTATTAATTCACTCGCTGATATCAATTTTACACTTTAACAAACACATATGATGTGCGTTTTCTACGATCTTGTAAAATCTGGGTCTCGCAAATAATTTCTTTGTTGCGGTTGTTTAAATTGAATTGGTGAGAGTTGCTACCCAATTCAATCTGGTTTGGATCGTGTCAGCTGACTTATTAGAATTTTTAAAAAGTGGTGTAGTCGGACTTCTACCTTGAACTTAATAGTGAGATCTTTTTATCAGCTAACCATTATTTATACCTTTACGCGGCACTTGCAGTGAACACTTGATTATCTTGTAGATCAAAACTGGAACCCAAAACCTCGATTTCTGGTGATACTGGCCCTTTTATTCACTAAAGTTTTCCATCGCAACGAATTTTATAGAACTTGTCTTCACCAATCGTATGTATTTATTCAAAAGTAATATATTTCTTTTTATGCGAAATTCGTTGTTTCCCACGATTTGTTGAAAATTTTATTTTATAATTTTTCTGGTTATTTTCCGTATGGTTATTTATTACGGGTGTTAAACCTTTATTGCTGCATGTCTGAATTTTAGGAATTTGTTCCTCGCCGGTGTCTTAAAACTTGTAAACTTTAATCACTTCTTGTACTTTTACGAACACTAATTTTAAAGAAATATTTTAGATTTATCTTTGTTAATTAAAACTATAATATTTTCTTACGTTGATTATGCGTTAATTAAATATTTAATTAATATGTAATGAATAGTAGCACTTATTTAAATGTGAATATCGAAGGTTATAGCTCAGTTGTGCTTATTAAATGAATGTCTGATAATTCCGCCTGTTTTATCACAAAACATTAAGAAAACAACATAATTATGATTATACGTTATATTAATAATATAAACTACAATGATAATTTTTAAAATAGTTAATTCATCGCTATTATATAAATTACGTAATTAATTACTTTTTAAATAGTTTAGGTTATTTTACTTATAATTAATAATACAAGTTTTTTGAACATTTTAGAAGGAGCAAATTAGCTGGTATTTTATTACTAGGAACTGGAGGAACGATTCCACCTCTTTCAGAAACGCATATGGAGACTTCATGTGAAATTACTGAAAACAAGACAATCTATCCATTTGCATACCGAACCCATACTCATAGTTTAGGTAAAAAAGTGAAATATTTTTAAATGCAATCATAATTGTTATTAAAACATTTATAGGTAGAGTAGTTGCAGGATATAAAGTTCATAGGAAAGATAACGGTGACGATGACTGGGTTTTATTAGGCAAAAGAGATCCGTTAACTCCTCAAATGTTTTATCCTGTATTTAATAGGACACCTATATGCTCTGGGGATAAAGTGGTAAATAATTTTTTTAAATATTAAATAGTTTTTAATCGTTTACAAAATAGTTATTGAATAATTTTACAGTTGTATCACAACGCAAGCTTGTGATCAAATTTAGGCAGAGCACTATTTGTGACAAAATAAACAAAAATTCTTAACAAAATTTTTTGATCAAATCAATTTGAAAGTTCCAAAAATTTTAATTCATGTTTTCAGAAAAATACTTAAGAATTTCTTACATTTTAAAACTAAAAAACCTTAAAGAAGAAAAATCTCATTTGATAACATCATTGTTTACGGTAAGTAGTCTACACTTTGCCACGGGCCAAACAGGATTTAAGTCCTGCCAGGATTTATACGAACTTCTCAAGCGGATTTAGCGTCGACTAACTTAGTGGCAGGAGTGGATTCTTAATTAACTAAAGATGTTTTGCGTTTCAGTTACTTGGGAAGAGTTATACTGCATGAGATCGTTGTAAATATTGAAACGGCGCCACTAACTTTAGTTAGGAAATAGCTATCTTAGCCAAAAATCTAGAAATGGCAACACAGCGAAGAAGAATGTTAATATGAAATTGCTACCAACAAATCGGAAAAATTACTTTATAAACTGGGTTGTCATTGAGTCATGCTAGGTCAGGCGTCATGGTTACCTAAACGCTAAATACAATGCTTCAAGAGGTCGCTTACATCAATTTCTTACCTTAAAATTTCCTAAAATAAAAATATAAATCTTATGCTAATAAAAGTACACGTTAAAAATGGAAATCAAATAAAATACGATGTGTTGAACAATAACTATAATGAATAGAAAATATTAATGTCACAAGAAAAATTAATATAGGTTACGTTACGTTCTGTTTAATATTTTAATGTTTTAATTCTAGAAATAATTAATTAACCAAAATAAGAATTGCGAATGGCCCGTGCTTGCAAAAAATACTAATTACAATTTAAAAGATTATAAATTAATGTTACATAAATAAGTATGGACAGTCAAATTTCTTTACGATCAAAAAATCAGTTAATACACTCAAAAAGATACGATCTCTTGAGCTTCGGCCATTTTCACCGATCACTTTAATTAATTAACAAAAAGTAAACTTACGTACACCTTAACTTGCATGAATTGGTTTTACTACACAGCGAAGGAAACCTTCCGTCTTAGGCAATTTACTTCATCTCAACTTTGGAACTCCAGCATTAAACAATGGAGGAAAACGTGCTTTTACTGGTTCAAATACAAAAACCGTATAAACGAGAAACCTTGATTTTCCAATTCCTTAGGAATATCAATTATACAAAATAGAACACTACACACAATTATGAAGCATCTTCTTACACGATGAATGGAAATTTTGTTACTTTTACATTTTTAATAAACCAACATGTTTATTACTCGATGGTTTTTAAACGAATCCCTTTGTTATATTCTCCAATGTGGACGCAAACCACCAAAACGGAAACGGAAAATTGTTCACTTACGAAAAACTATCCAATCACAAAATTGCATTTCAAAACAGGCCAATGGTATGGACTGTGAAACTACGGTACAAAAATCCCTCGTCAGCAAATTTGCCTCGCAACATATTGATGTCATGCATGGTACTGAGAATTACTAGATTGCGTCATCTACGTAAATTTGATATGAAAATAATTTAGCTAAACATTCTAAAATCCTATTTCTTATTTGAAATTATTCTCAACAAAACTGAAATAAATAATTAACATAGGGTTTTATTATTATAAGGCAACAACAAAAATGATTTTAGAAATAACGGAATTAAAAATAAGATTTCTTATTAAACTAAATACCATGAATTGATTTATTTTAAATTAAAATTTGTAAATGATAATGGTGTTCAATGTTACAGGTTACAAAGCATACGGGGTGCATTCAAAAAAGTTGATAATTATAATTTACCTAAACGTATATTAATTAACTTTGATGTATTATACAGGGTGATGCAAACATAAGAAGGGGTTTGACAACTTACAACAGCTGATGGTCAATTCGTCAATGTTCTTTTCTTAGTATGAACCGAGACTTTACCAAAAGTACACTTATCATGTTTATTTTATTAATTGATTATAAGTTTCAAATGTGTTGATTCAAAATACTAATTTTGTAATTAAAAATTCACAATTATTTAATGCATTACCTCTAAGCTCTCTGTAATTTCTAAATTGTAAAGTCAACCATTTCACACTATTAGAAGATATCAACAATACGACACACACTAGCTAGTTCACTAGTTAGATAATTAAAAGGGAAGTGTAAAACAGTAATGAATACATCTGTAATTACTTAATACTGTTTAGTTTTTCTAAATTAATTCACAAGAAACAACACACTATTACATTGTAATAATAAAACTAACAAAAAAATGTCATAAATTCAATCAAATAGTTTAATTAGTATGCACCAACTTTATAAGATCTATGATGCATTACTGCATAGCATACTACATGAACTAACAATAATTGTATCAAGTTGTAGAATTTGTATTTACAACCTTGACCCTACAATGTTTGCTGCTATGGTTATTGTACCTTAAAAACATTGTACTAACTTTTCCTTGAATTTCTCAATAACTACTGCTTTTTAGAAAAAAGGCTACCTATATAGGTACATATAGATAATGTTTGGTTTTTATGCCTCTATTTACTTGCATAATTGAATCACAAATTTGTGGGACACGCTATACATTCATTATTAAATTAACTTATAAAATAGTTTGCCAAGACTTAACGAAAGTAGTACATTACTTTGATATATTTAAACCACCTTTCAGGAATTATTTTCTTTTCAGCGTATTTCACAAAAAAATGTAATCTAAACAAATTCATTACTTTTTATAATTCCAACTTATTGAATTACCTTAAAAATTTAAACATCCACTAGTTAATTTTTAATCTACACTACTAATCGAAATAATTTCTATTGTGTTTATTTCACATTATGTGCTATATTACTTTCACACAATCAATATTTTCCATTTATTTTGAATCAAGACAATTGTGTTTTCATTAAATTTAAGGTTTAAAATCTGATCTTTTAAATTTCTAATATTAAAACATTTCATATTTTTTTTTTCTAAAATCCACCCTATCAAACTACCTAAACTTAAACCTCCAATGTTAGTACTTAGACCATATATACTACCATCGATTATTAAAGACTATTAGCACATTTCTTTAGTTTGTAAAAATGGTCTAGATTTCCTTTATTTCCAAAATATTTTAGTTGAAACTTAAATGTTCCATCTAATTTAATTCAAATATTTTGATTCAAAGTTATACTTTTAATTACAATTTCTTCTCATATATACCTTGAATCTATCTCAACATTTATATAGAATTTACACTTATAAACACATTTACAACTAAGTTTCAAGAAACTTTCCTTCATCTTTAAAGGCACGACATTTAGTTTTCAATTTTTAAACTTAGAAAAATATTTTATTTTCTAACGCAGGAGTTGTCAAAATTTCAAAACCTCAACAATTAGATATGTCTAAAAAATAGATATTAAATGCTTTTTATATTTCGTGCTATAGCGGGTTTTCATACCATATTATCTAATTGCTAGCTGCAATACTTCAGTTTACGACCCGAAGGTGCAGATAGTGGTATTTCCTTAACTTACGACGTTGTGCCGACAAGCATACAGTGGAAAAGGGGGGTTCAATGTTGGCCATTAGCTAAGTTCAAGAACGTCGTTGTAGTGACGAAAGGAGAAGTCGTATTCAAAGGGCGCCGCTTCGTTGAAGACGTTGGGCTTACAAGAGGAAGAGGAATAATGAATATCCGATTTCCTTAACCGTATTGAGAGAAATCCCTGGTGTACTTACTAGATGGATGGTAACTCGTACGCCACTGGATGTAACCTTCGATCAGGCCAATTGTAGGTTTATAATTGTTTTTGATACTTACTTTAACTTATTCCTAGCAGTTTTCTGAAAGAAAAGAATGGTTACTTATAATTAAGAAATAACAAAATCTGAATTTAATAAATCGCTATAATGAATAAGTGATACCATGAAAATACAATTTACTACAAATAAATCAATTCGGTTAAAAAGAAAGAACTTAAATAAATTCTGGTGTGAGACAACACACGACTTAATCTTACGTACATTGATATACAAATATGTAAATGTCCACATAATTTAAATATTATTTACGGTAATTTTGTAAAGGATAAGAGTAATGGCCACCCGTCAAAGTTACTGGATTCGCAAAACCCTACTTAACTCCAGAGATTTTCTCTGTAACTCGCTTAATCTCATTTTTTCAGGAAAACCTCAAAGTTCGCGTAAAAGGATATCAAAAGCATAAGAACTGCAGCAAGTTTCAAAAAATTGTTTTAACCGTTTTCGAGAAAATTTCAAAAAACTTAAACATGGCGAGAATAAAGTGGCACTTCCGGTCATTCGGAAGATAGAAAACTTAAATGTAGTTTTTTTTTCATATGATGATTTGTTTTTGAGATATGTTGTTCACATCTAATACTCCAAGTACTTCCGGTTATTCGATTTTCAAAAATTTATTAGAGAAACTCCTTGGTTAATATAAAACTAAATTAAGTAGCTAACAAATGTACTAATTTTAAAAAAATCATTACACCCGATTTCAAAAAATATCTAAAAATGACCGAAATAAAGTGGTACTTCCGGTTATTAGATTTAACTAAATTTTTGATTTTGCATAAAAAGGCGATTATGACCTCAAATATAAATTTTCATTTAGCTAGGGCTTTTAGTTTCATAGTTATTTTATGCAGAGTTAACAATGAAATTACTTCCGGTTACTCGATTTAACAAAAATTTTCCAAGTAACCGCCTTGACTATACTAAAGGTCTTACATTTCTAAGAAATACAATTAATTTTTAAAAAATGGTTAGAGCCGATTTCAAGAAAATATCGAAATACGAAAAATTCGAAAAATATCTAAAAATGACAGAAATAAAGTGCCACTTGATTTAGCATACCAAAATAAGTGCGACCTCAAATAAAAATTTTCATTTACGTAGGACTTCTAGTTTCATAGTTATTTTATTCAGAGTTAATGAAGAAACTACTTCCGCTAACTCAAGTTACCGAACATTTTGGAAGAAACTGCATACTTTATATGAAATAGCATTAAATATATAGAAAATATAGGAAATTTTAAAAAAATCCTTAGGACCAATTTCAAGAAAATCGCAAAAAATCAAAAAATGGCAAGAACAAAGTGGCACTTTCGGTTGTCTGATTTTAGTGAAATTATTGCGATCACGTGCCAAGGTAGAAATAAACCTAAATACAAGATTTTGTTTACCTATCACTTTTCGTTTTCGAGATTTACTGTTCACAGACACACACGGACGCACATACATACACACGCGCACACACAGACCAATTTTTAAAAACATGTTTTTCGGACTCAGGGGACCCGAAAACGTGTATTTCCACTAAAATTTCGACATCGAAAATTTTGGACGAAAACAATAATTTCTCTATACTATATTTCATATGGTAAGAGAAAGTATTAACGGTAATTCAAACATTCTTTGATAAATAACTAAATTCGGTGACCCCTGGGTTCCCATGTTTATACTTAATTTAAATTGAACAATAAACTCAGCCTAAAAGTTGTGGCTGCTATTTACTAGAGCTAAATTTCTTAAAGATTCGAAACAATATTTACAAA
>JAHWXV010663272.1:0-11395 GCA_024586415.1 Phrixothrix hirtus
TACAAAATGTCAAATTTTACGAATATGGCAATAACTTATTACACTAGCGACATCTAGTGGTCATTTGTAACAACATAAAAGGCAACCCTCGTATATAGTAACCATGATAACAACACGTTCTGCTACAGATACTAGTAAAAATTACAACTAGCAATGAACAATATACAGAAAAAAATATGATCCTAATATTAGTGAAACATGAATAGATAGCTTTTCATTAATTTGTCCTGATACTTTAATGAGATCATGGAGTGAATTCGCCTAATACGTAATGATAAAACATGGAATTATTTCATTCCTTTAACGAATGTTTTCTTTAATGTTACACAAGTATCGCATTTCAAGAACTAAAAGTTTACTATACTAATTATAGCGGTCATTTATCCAACGATTATGTTCATTAAATCTAATCAAATTCTTGCCGAACGGTCCCGGGATTAACAGAATTTTTCTTACTGCAGTATTGTGCAATAAAGCAACGCAACGCTAGGATGTTGAATTTTTATTTTGGTGTATGTAATAAGTGTTCGTTACATATAATATTTTATATACTCTTGCTTCAAACAAAAGACAAACCTTTTTTAATTAATTACCTATTTAAAAATTAATTTTAAAATGATTTTCTTTATATGCAAAGCAGATTACTGCCATTTAGAATCTCTAGTTATGCATTATGAACGCTTTCCTGATCTTAACACTAATTCTACATTTAGACATTGTGACTGTGGCCAAGAATTAAAAAAATTATCGATTTTCAAAAGTCACGTGAATCGCAAACATACCAATAAATACGATTCCCCCACAAATGAAAGTAATGTTTTTAAAATGATAGATTTATATAGTACAGTAGATGATCCAGTCAATTTGATGTTATGCACAAAAGTGAAACAATTCTAAAACAATAATATACAAATGGCTATTTTACAAAAGTCCATCAGGATATCGCTTGGTAAACTATTTAACAAAAAAATGTTAAAAAAGTTTCAGCTTATTTATTTTAGATTGATATAGATTTTAAAATAGCCTTCGAAAATAAGGACGGTTTATTGATGCAGTGGGAAAAATCATATGGAAAGATTTTTCGTTTCCTAATGGATCATATCAAAGACAAAAGTATTGTAGGCGTGTTTAAAAAATGCCAACGAAATATCTGATAGTAAGTAAATATTTGCATTTCAAAAGAAATTTAATAGTATGTATGTACTAACAAGTCGAAGAATCAAAATTTCAATGGCAACAGTGATTTTTGTACTAAGATGACAGCATAATCAAGCAAATAAAAAAACAGCTTTAGCTGTTGAAATGCTTTATTCCACGAGTTGCATAAACAGCACACGCTGGTTAATGTGATCACTTTTGGCTTGTATATTGTCTCTATATTATAAATGGCTGATTCTCTTATCCAAAAATTAATAAAATACAAAATTTTACCCAAAATACGTGTAAAAATCTGTGACGTGGAAAAACTGGAAATTAATTAAGTTGTACTTAAAATGTATTTATCTCTTTGCGTATCGAAATGAAATCATTTCGAAACCCATTTGAGTTTCATAATGGCATTCTTTTTAACACGGAATATTTTATTTTAAAATGTTGGTAATATTAGTAATTAACTTTATTAAACGTCAATTGAATAGAAAATTGAGAAAACCTTCATATTTGAATGTTAAAACGTCAATGTCACCAACTATCACTAAAATCCTTAAATCAATTATATGTCAAAGAAGTATGTTTTTTTAAAATTTTTAGTAAATAGATAAAATAGTATAAAAAAACTCGTTTCATAAGACGTTTTATCTCCTCTACGAGGCTCGTTTCCTAAACTTGAACTCGTGTGATAAAAACATGTCTTATGAAACTTGTTTTTAATATACTATTTTATATATGGCTTTAGAGAAAGCAATACCCATAATTTTAACTCATTGTTAGCATCACAGCCTTTTTAAGTAAACAACTTCATAAATTATGATATTTACATAGATTCCTTTTGGCCTAATTTCAGAAATACCTACCTACGTAAACTTTTAAAAACATTATTCATATGTTTAAAAAATTTTAAATGCCCAACAATATATGTTGCTAAACTATTTTTTTTAACAAATATGACTATTTTAACCGGCGTTTGTTCTGGTCCTATAAATATTGAGCATATTAAACGGCTAGTTCTAGTAACCAGTGAACATAATAACAGGCGCTTGCATATGATTATTTGTTCTAAATACCTATGAAATAAGTTGAAAACTATTTTTCATTATAAATTATACAATGATTTTTTTTATAAATTATCAATAGTAAAATTTTAATAAATTTTAAATTATGAATGGCCTCATATAGCAGATACACACTGATTGAAAGTTCTTTTCATAGATGAACGCAGTACTGTTTTAATTTGGGCACTCCATGGCTATTTTGTGCCTACCACTAAACTAACAAAAAGATGTTCATGCTGATAAGAAGAGTATCACTAAATTTACCATAAAGAATTCTCAGGAATCAGTAATTTTTATTGGTTACAGTCAACAAGAGGTGAAAGACCAAATCAATTTCCTTAATAGAACACGAATCGCCGTTCAACACACCATTTATGTGATTAGAAATGACGTTTTCAGTATCAAGGACATTTTTGTTAATTTTAACGGCATAAGATACAAATTTAGTAATATATTAAAAGCCTTAGATATGTGTTTTAAAGTAATTTATTTATTTGACTTGAAATTTGCTGGCAAATCAGAAATATTTTATAATTTTATAGAGTAGTGTTTTTCAAATTTAAGGAGAACAAAAAGTATTCAAAAGTACATATTTTAATTTCTCATTTATCCTGAACTTCTAATTATTAGGAAAGTGCAAAATTAAAGTTGTGTTTTTGTTTTTTTATCTTCATAGTTTTTATAGGTGTTTTTAAATGGCATATAATACATACCTAGTTAATTTCTTATTATTTGAAAATCATTTCATTGAACCAATGAATGTCTTCATTAAATAAAAAATCTTGTATCATTAAAATTATAAACCTAGATCATAGAGATTATGAAATAAATTCCTTAAAATAATAAACATTATATTAATAAAGACATTCTTTGAAACAGTGAATCTATAATAATAACATCAGCGAACTCAATTCATTTGAATAATGATAATATCATTAAAACAATGAACTGACCTTATGAATATAATGAAATTAGATCATTGGATTAATGAACTCATTTGGATAATTAATGAATATTATTATAAATATAACAAATTTGTGATCATAAAATAGACGAAATTCATTGTCAAATAATGAAACACTTTTCTTTATACTGATGAATTCAATCTTCGGTTCAAAATTGATAACTTTTTTCATTAATCTAATTCAGTTTTTCATTGTATTTATTACATTTTTTGTTCTGTATAGATCTATTGACTTTCATAAATATATTTTACATTGCTAATTTAACACCTACATTTTATATTGTTGTCAGATCTATGTTTTTTAAAAATGTTCATTAAAAAATTTTTAAAACGGTCTTTTAAGTAATGAAATGGTAACGAAGTGCTAACATACTTTACCAATGGCTCCCTAATTTTCAATAGTTATCAGAAAATCCTAAATATTGCAAGATTTATCTCCTACTAGTATTTAAAATTCTCAACTTTTGTAGCCAGTGTAACTAAATGAAGAATTTTATAAGATTTTTATATTAGGAGATTCAATTCAAAATTATGAGGAAAAAATAACCAATTATTAAACATCTAGTATAATAAATCCCTTTACTTAGATCAATTAGTTAGTTACTTTAAATTTTAATTAACTATACATCTTGAGTGTCGATTTTAATACTCAGGTACAATTGCACTGCTGAAAGCTAAACTCTAAGAGCCAAGGTAAAGCGATAGATCAATTAAAAAAGTTGTAGATGTAACAAAATAACAGTTATTGTAAAACAGAAAATTTAAATGGACTCTAAAATTTAATCTGATTATAGTTTAAATACTTATTTTATTAGAAATGTTATACTCAAAAAAACATTTTCATGATTTATCATTACTAACATACGAGGGCGGTCTGATAAATGACCGGTTTGAACAAGAGAAGACAACTTTTTCTTCAAAATTTCATTTTATTTCTTGACACCTCCAACGTCCAACGTTTTTCCAATTTCATTAGGCCATTCTTGTAGTACGATTTATCAAGTCCTCGAAAATATGCATCAGTTTCCCATTCAACTTCCACATTTGATTTAATTTTCCTTCCACCAAGCCATTTTTTCAGGTTTGGGAACAGGAAGTAGTCACAGAGAGCTAGATCAGGAAAATGTGGTGAATGCGAAAGCAATTCATAACGTAGTTCATCCAATTTCTGTTGAGTTTCCCCTGACGCGTGAGCTGGTGCGTTGTCATGATGAAAAAGCATTTTCTTTTTTGCCAAATGTGGTCGTTTTTTCTTTATTTCAACGTGCAGTCGGTCTAATAATGCCACATAATAACCTTCTGTAATTGTTTTTTGCGTTTTAAGACAATCGATGAGTATTACACCTTGAATATCCCAAAAAACAGTCGCCAAAACCTTTCAGCTGAAGCAACCACTTTTGCTTTCTTGAACCAGCTTCAACCCATTGTTTTGATTGCTGTTTTCTTTTAAGTGTGTAGTGATGGATCAACGTTTTATTTACGTTTATGAATCTACGCAAAAATTCATTAGCATTACGTTGAAAAATAGCCAAACATTGCTTTAAAATGACCACGCGATTGCGTTTATGTTCGATTGTGAACAAACGCGGCACCCATCTTGTTGACAGCTTTTTCATATGTAAATGTTGATGCAAAATGTTACCCACACACTCTTTTGAGATTTTTACGATGTCAGCTATCTCACCCAGTTTCACTCGTAGATCTTCCAATGGATTTTATGGATCATTTCTTTGGTGGTCACTTCGATTGGACGACCTGAACGATGTTAAACAATTGTACTTGTACGACCACGCTTAAATTCTGCAAACTAATAAATTACAGCTAAATTCGCCGAAGCAGACGTGGAATAATATTTATCAAGCTTTTCCTTTGTTTTTTCGCAGTTTTTCCACGCAAAAAATAATGCTTAATCGTTGGACGAAATCCATTTTTATCCATTATTTTAACACAATCACAAGTTGTTCGCTTTTTATGGCTGTCAAACAAACTAAATAACATATAGCGCTAAAAATTTACATGCGGCCTACTAACAGATTGTATTCCACAGAAACGCTATACATTCGGTGATCAGTGGCGCCATCTCTTGGAAACCTGCTAATTATCAGACCGCCCTCGTATTTAGAACTTCAAATAAGCAATAAATTAATTTTCAAAGCAAAAACAAAGAATACAGGGGATATAATGCACACAAAAATTCTGCCTGTCATTTAAAGTATATGTAAATATGACAAAATATAATTAGATCATAATTAAACAAAATGTTTTTAAAAATCGTAAGGTAATTAAAAATGAAATACAAAATTATATAAACACTAACAAACAAAGATAATTATCTTTTTTTTAAATTTTTGTTTAATTATAACCTAGTTGTATTTTGTCATATTTACATATACAAATTTTAAATGACAAAGTGAAATTTCTCTATCAGATCTATCGGATTTATTCTTTATTGGTATATTTTTAGCTTTGGAAATGAATTTATTGACTAGTTCTAGTTCTCTGCATCTTAGCAACAATAAATAAAGGAAATATTTGTTTCGGATAAATATGACTTTTTTAATACAATGTATATGAAATGCCCAATTACCTTGTAATTTGTGCTAGGTTATAATTTATTTATACGAATTCAAGAACACAATTATCAAGGTAAATGTTCAGTAAAATTATTTAAACGGCCTACCTTGTTAGTAGAAAATAGTGGTTTTCAAAGCATAGAAACGCCAATTTTATTGCTTAAAATAGACGAAGATTTTCGCTATATAAGTTAAAAAGCGATTCAAGTAATTAAATGGCGTTTTGAGTTTAAAATTATTTTTTACGTTCCCGAAATCTTGTTCTAACTAGGGTTTTGTTAAGTGGACGTCGGAATTTAACTAACTAGTATCTTTTAATTAATTATCCGTCAAGGTTTGGTTAACATTAATAGACAATGAATAAAAAACTCACGATGAATAAGTTTCCTGTGTAATTTGGTTTTTGACTAATAACTGTTAATAAACTATGTGTTTAGCTTGTTATCGATAAGCAGATATATAAATGGGGGTAGCCAGTTTATCCATTTCTGGACTGACGGAAAGTACCTTTATTATTTCGTTGCAGTTTAATGACTTCTTTTTATACACTAAAATATAATTTAAATTTTAATATATATTTGAAATCAATCGCTTATGTACTAAATCATGAAATAAAGCAGTTAAATTATTCTAAAACTTGATTATGTCTGACGAGGCATATATTAATTTGTGAATATGATCAAAAAACTAAATTACTGCTGATGGGTCCCTCATTCTCGACATGTGCACTGAAAGCCTTTGCTTTATAAAAGAGTATTAGCGTGATCTTCAACTTTCAGTAACGGTTTGTATTGTAGTGTCATTGAATGGCGAACAATATCGAGATATACTACGAAATTATTTTTTACCTACTCACATTTGGTTTCAACAAGCTGGCACATTGAGCTATACGGCAAGAGAAACAATGAAGTGGTTGTCTCAAGATTTGGTAGTTTAAAGTAGTCTGCAATGTCCTCAAATTAATTTCTCTGGGACTACCTAAAGGATAAAGGGCACCAAAACAGAACACACACAATTCAAAAACTAAAGGATAAGATACAGCCAGAAATAGATGACAAACTGCCATTTTTAGACGCTGCATTGGGCCATGGAGGAGTTTCGTCGAATACTATAGGAAGTTAAAACGCGCTGTGATGGACATATTCAATATACAGGGTTTCCACAAAAGAACTCCGGGGTTTTGAGGTTAAATATTTTTATTAAATCACAATCTTAGTTTAATGTGTTATACATGAATTTAAATATAATATTGTCCAGATTTTATAACAATTTAGTAAATTTCAATATTAGTGTTGACATTAAAATAGTGTAGAAAACTCTCACTCAATTGCAACAGTTAGGAGCGCCGCAGAGCCTTGACCTTGCAATAGCGTAGCAGACATTAACTCAGTGTGTTTGTCGCTACAGTCATCGTTTAGTTCTCAGTAAGTGCAATGGCTACGCCTCAACAAAAAGCTTAATGTGTTATTTGGCTCGTAGAAACTCGTTCGGTTGCCACGGTACAGAGGAACTTTCGACGCATCTATGGTGGTGATACGCCTACGGATAAAACCATTCGGCAATGGCTAAGTGCCTTTAAAGAAACTGGAAGTGTGTGCAAACAAAAGTCGCCTGGTAGGCCGCGTGTGTCAGAAGAGAGTGTTAACAAAATCCGAACTTCGTGCCTACGAAGCCCTAAAAATCCTTGACACGGCACAGTCTCAAGTTGGGGATACCGAGATCAACTATTCATAAGGTAGTTCACAAAAGGCTTTCTTTAGCTGAAATTAAACCAACTATCTGTTGGACAAGAGATTTCAGTTTTCTATTAATATGCTAAACAAAATTGACGAAAATAACAATTTTTTAAAAATGTAATTTTTACCAATGTGGCAACTTTTTATTTACACGGTACTGTGAATCGACACAATTGCAGAATTTGGGGTTCACAGCCGCTTCATGAGTTCACTCACCCAAAGTGAATGTTTGGTGCGGCCTTATGCATGACAGAGTTATAGGTCCCTTTATTTTTGTTGAAAAGACAATAACTGGTGATGTCTATTGTGACATGCTAGAGAGTATGTTTTTCCTCAGTTGGATGATATTAGGGCGGAGAAGGGTTTCGTCCACTTTCACCAAGATGGCGCAAGGCCTCACTTTAGTTTGCGTGTGCGAGAAGCACTCAATACTCGATTCGGCAACAGTTGGATTGGAAGGAAAGGGCCTACTTATTGGCCTCCAAGGAGCGCAGATTTGACTCCCTTGGACTTTTTCTTCTGGGGACATGTGAACAACCTCGTGTATGCAGAGAAAATTCGTGATCTAATCCATCTCAGCCAACGGATACTCGCTTGCGTAGCAACCGTCACCCTAAACATGCTGGATAGGACCTGGCAAGAGGTAGGCTTTCGTTTAGATGTGTGCCGTGCCACTAATGGGGCCCACATTAAAATTTACTAAATTGTAATAAAATCTTGAAAAATATTATCTTCAAATTCATGTATCACACATTAAACTAAGATTTTGATTTAATAAAAATATTTAACCCCAAACCCCCGGTGTTATTTTATGGAAACCCTGTATAATTTTTAAAAAGCAATTTATAAGCAATAAATTGTCACAATTAAAATTTTTTTGTTTGATTTTTAGTACCATGTTAATTTCCAGTACTCACTTGTGAACCTTCAAAAATTGCAAAATTTATTGCCGGATCCTGGTGAATTAAACCATTTGATGATTGTAATTTTCTATTGTATGTTTAATTATGCATATCCTAAAACGAATTTAGATAATTCTTTTACGATAATTTTAGTTATTAATAAAGAATGGTAAACAATAGCTTGAATTGAACGGTACTGTAACTAAAAGTAGCAACAATTTTCTATATTTTTCAAAACTCAGTAGTAACTAGATGATTATTTTTACATCACTTATGTTTATAATTAATTAGAACGTTATAAAACTAATTTAAAATGAAAATTGTTTTTAATTTTTTATTTACTAAAATTAAAACAGTAATAATAATAAATTTATTCACGATAAACACCATTCACAAAGATATTTACAAAATATGTAATAATTAAACAAATAAACTAAATACAATTGTGCTCGAACACTCGATTGAGAAAAAAAAAGATAACTGGCAAAAGGGCATTGACATATGGAAAAATAAGTACATACGTACATAAATAAATATAATTGACTATAGCGCAATGAGAGCTAATTCGATCTTCCATAAACATAAGCAAGACTTAGTTGTGATTTTAATTACATAGTGGCTTTGGTTGGCATGCGTGTGTCCAAGCTACGCTCTACGAAAATATTGGATAGCACACTAGAAACTGAAATTTAAATGATCGCATGTTATTAAGTGTATAGACATATATGGAGAAAGAAAAAAATAAAGGTTATAAATGTCTTTGAATGAAAAAATTCTATAGTAAAAGCACCTCAAAGCACATTTAATACGTTAAAAGACGGAGATTGAGAATATCATGGCAACAAATACTGTGTAAATTATTTAATACAGATAAATAAATGTGTCAAAATTATCCACGGGGAATAAAAATGAAAATGTGCATTACGTTTTATAAAGTTTTTGTTTGTTAGTTCTAATAACAATTAAGAAATAACCAAGTAAAAACATAATATTTAGCGTGGATACGACCTTATTTATATGAAATAAAATTTTAATTTGATAATAAGTGCAACACTGACGGATGTTATATGTAGACCTTATTTTTAATATTTCATCAACCAGTACACACGTTTCCGTGAAATAATAAAAATGTTTGTTTATGCGCTTAGCGATAAAGACAATATATGTCGATAAAAAAAATTGTTTTACGCACCTATTATATAATTTTAATCAAAAGTTCTAGTTCTGAAGTGAAAATTGTTTTTTTTAATATTCAACAGTGAAATAAAAAAATAAGGAGCTAGATTAAAAAAATTGAGATTTTGATTTTAAGAGAACAAGAACGAACGTAAAAGATGAATGTTGTTTTGCGAGACCCGTTTCTATGCCCACTTTTGAAAATGTTCATACTATACATGATTTTGGAAAATCGACTAATTGGGCTGAAACATATAACCAGGACTTTAAACATTTTCTACAAATGTGTCTTCACAGCATACATCATGATGTGGATATGTGAAGATTATGTGTAAAATAGAATGCCCAAGTACTGATCAAAAACGACTCTGAGTGACAACTTCCAAGTCACGTTTCCAGAATTTTGAGTAGGATTTCTAGAATTTTTCAGTTCCTACTGTAACTATAGATAAAACATGGATCCATCATTGCGATCCATAAACAAAGTACAATACAAGAAATGGAAACACTGAAAACACAATGGGAAAGATCCCCGCATCAATTTTTCAGGACAAGGGTGGAACAATTATGGCGCACTACTTAGAACAGATAAAATCGTGATAGAGGTATTATTAACTAGGCTTCGACAAAAAGTAGTGAAGCGGTGCTGTGGAAAAATAACGAAATTTGTGTTTTTCTTACAAGGTAACGCTCGCATTCACGAATCCTTGATTGTGTTCCTGAAAATTGACGAAATTGGTTTTGAATTGATTTATCTCCACCATTATCGGTCAGATTTAGCCACATCAGGCTATTTATATTTCAGAAACCAAAAAACCTAAAAAGGAAAGGATTTTTAACGAATAATGAAATAATAAGTACTATGGAAGAGCAGTTTGCAGAAAAAGAACTCTTTTTAAAGTCTTAGAACTGCTTTACGAGCGTTGTGCCAAGTGTATAGAGTTAAAAAGTGAGTATATTGGGTATATAAGAATTTGTTTTGAAATTCATATAATAACGTTTTCTATGTTAAGCTAAGAAGTTATTAATACCTCCTAATACTGTTATTAAAATTAAGCAAAGTAAATTTAGTTCGAGCTAATTATCTTAATTTAAAGTTAAGAATTAATAGAGGTCTATTGATAATAGGTTTTGTGGAAGTAAGCAATTGAAGGTTGTTGATAATTTCATGTATTAAAATTTCATACTTTTGGATTCATGTTACAGAGACGGACAGTGTGTACAAAAATAATAATTTTATACAGGGTATTTCAGAAAATATAACTTTCCTTTTAAGGGATGAAAGTAGCCCCTATAAACACCCCAATAAGCGTAAAATTAAAAGTAATATGAATACTAAAAATTGTTTGTTTTTTTAATAATGACGAGTCGACTATGTACATTCCTTCAAACATACAAATATCATTAAGTAAGTGTTTCTTACTAAATAAACGTTTCCGTAGTAGAGAAGAATTGTACGTGTTTATTTTAACTTTCGAAGCAGACGCTTAAAAACAAGACTGTAAAATGACACACCTTTGTAAATGTCAGTGACCCATATCTTGATAAACGAAATTATGCCAATTTATGTCAGTTACTAGATGCATTTCGTTATCTAACCAGCGTTTTAATAATAAAAACTAAATCCCAATTTGTGCGCATCTACACCGTGTTTAACTGATTGGTGCTTTTATGTTAATAAAATTGTGCACAGGTCTGTATTAATGAAGTACTTACAGACGTTATGATTCAATTAATATGGATTTAAAAACTGTAAAATGAAAAATTAGATTAAGAGAAATAAATCTGTAAACGAATTAACATACTTTTAACATTTTTAATTATTTGTAGTTTC
>JAHWXV010663299.1:0-14362 GCA_024586415.1 Phrixothrix hirtus
ATATATATATATATATATATATAGGAAACAGAATGGTAACAAATTACTCAATGGTTGGGGGTCTGCCAGACCTAGGGTCACCAGTTGTGCCAGAGAAATTCTACATAAACAGTTAAGGGTTAACTAACTTTAATACATAATATATCCGCAGTGTTTAGAAGTTTATAACCCTTCGATTACGACCAAAACCGACCGTGGGAAGTTTATCAGAATCCAGCAGCAGTACGGAAAGTTATAAAGTGCATCTAAACATAACAATACATTGTACAAAGGAACAAATTTCTCTGTCTTCATAACCAGTTGAGGGTCTAAAACAAAGTTCCTTATTTAAAATTGCCTTTTGTGCATCGCTTTTTACCTAGTGGTTTTTGGCCTGGTGTAATGTAAGAAGAACAAGTAATTTCAATTCTAAAATGCTAGTTGTAGATGATTTCAGTTCGGGAGTGTATTCGCAATGATCACACCAAAGAAGATAACATGAAGTTCTCAAGTAGAATGTTAACAATTCAAAAAGAATTAATAAAGGTAAATGTTTCCGACATATCTCCAGTAGAAAAGTCAACAATATAGCCGGGACAACGTTTAAATTTTACATAGCAATTTAGAACAATATAGGACTCCATAATGGAGGAAAATCTCATATTTAATTACGCTCCTGTTGTAGCCAATTGTTTCCATACAGGAAATGTCCAGCAAGAAGTCTTCGCAAAACTTAATACAATAAGTAAAATAATGCATTAATTTTACGCAAAATGCAGTTCAAAAATAAAACCTTTTTCAAATACAAACAATTCTAACAATTGTATTTTTTAATCTAGCGTAGTATAACTGAAACCGTAGCAGAACTGGTGTGAGTTGAAGGTAAAATTTATTGTTAGAGTCTTTACCTATAACCTATTCAGGACTTGCACTTATTTTAGACATTTCTCTAAAATTAGATGTGTTTGCTTTTTATATATCTTTTATATGCAATAATTGTATTTAACGATTGAAAATAATGAAAATCAAATCAAAACTATTATTGAAGCAAACCTATGTTATCTCGTCCATCCTTTGTAAAAGAGTGTCTATCGCTGAATTCCATAAATTAAATTAAGAACAAATCAAATACAATTACAAAAGGAGGGCAGGACAGATAACGTATTTTGAGTTTAAAATTTGAAAATTCAGTTCTTCTCAGAACTATTGCACTTATATTGGTATAATTAGGTAAGATTACATACCAAATTATATGTTATTAAATGAAATTGATATAACTTTTATTCCTTTCAGTTTTAACTAATAAACTTAAAATGATAGTATTTACATCTGAACGGTACGCCTTTATTTTAATTGCCCATTATCATAGTGCAACATCAAATGCAGACGAATCGTGGACCTATAAGTTACAGTTTTGCATTCAACAATCTATAGGGCAGTTTCCTGATGCTGAATTTAATCGCCATAATTTTGTCAACCATTAACAGAACATTATTGTACGATTTGTAGAAAAAAATTGCATCTGTAAGGAGAAGCCATTAAAGAAATTGTTAGTTCAGATAAGTATCTCTACTAAACACTTATAAAACAAATTTGCTGTAAATAATTTTAAAATTTCTACACGTAACTGCTCATAAAGCAGAAAAGAGGAAGCTTCATTTGTTTCCTTACAAAAACCAGTGTTATGCATCAACTATTGCCACCTAATTATGTAATCCGTATAAAATATTGTGAAAAGTTTAATGAAAATTTGGTATACAATAGCAAGGTCGCCTAATTTTACTGTTCCGGAGTTTTATTTGTTTGGTCGACTTAAATATAACGTATTGAAGAGTAGGCTTCATACTGAAATGAAATTCAATAAATTACCGTAGAGGAACTTCAGAAAGTTCTTGAAAATACAAAACCAAGAATTAACGCATTCTTAGATAACGAGGGCCTACATTTACAGTACATACTATTAATTTTCCATGTATGTACACAGTTTTAAACTTTGTTTAATTTTAAAACTGAAATTAGTGATTGTATTAAATAATAATAGCAGTAAAATAAATTTTAATGTTATTTATGGTATAATTTTTAATAACTAATATAAAGTAATAATAATCTTTAGAAATTTTATTCAAGCAATTCAGTATCGACGAATACCATTAGTATACATTAGGTTGCCTACAGTATAATATAATATTAAACAATTTTGAACATACAGTATACGCAATGATTTGCTGGCGTTAGTCTACATGCCACTGAACTTGCATACCAGTTACAGTTTACACATTGACAAGCTAAGCTATTGCGGCATTTGCATTTTTCCGATAAAACTGATAGATATTGTGTATTACAGCTGTATGAGACCGCTAAATTTTTATAAATCTGTGTTCTTGATTTGAAGGTTACAATCAGAAAGAGAAAATGATACATTATATTGCATTATAATTTTAATAAGTACACACGTATTGTTTCAGCTGGTCAACTGCAAACTTAACGTCTTCAACACAATTTTATACCAAATCTAACACAGTGTTATACAGATCTTACATTCGTATTTCTAGACATTCTTACAAAAATGTACAAAGATGCAGAAGAATAGTCCAATTAGTTTTGACATATTAGTGTCAACCTACCCTGGCGTATTATTGATTTTTGGAGCATGAAAAGTTTAAAGACATCAACATTTTCACTTCTGGCAAATACTTGGATGATTTTAATGCCAGTAAAGATTAACACTTGCATTTTAATTCTATTAGCGTGCCATGTATATTAGGGCCTGCAAATCATTGCATATGTAAATGTAGATTTAAAGTATTTCAACAAAAGATAAAGTCCTCAGTAAGAATTATGTTATGGCTTTTTAATCCATATCCTAGAAGAGATAAATAATTTGCACTAAGAATGGGTGTCTCATAATTTACTTGATGCAAGAAACTCGTATAAAACTACAAATGTTAGGTGAAATGCTATATTCTCGCTACATACATGTATTTTTCAACTTACTTCTTAAATAAACATAGAATAATTTCGGAATGAAGTTATAAATTCAGTTTTTGCTTAATTTTTTAAAGAACCAAATAATGTTAATATGAAATTTCATACAGATATTACTAACTAGTATGATTAGGTAATGAAGATAATACATTAACCTATATCACATGCATATAAGCAAAAATGTTCGGTGTTAAAAAGAGGGAGCTTCGTTTTGAATAGCATCCGCAAAACGCTACGTTAATACGTTGCTGAATGTCTCATGGATTAATCCAAATTACGCAAACAATCAACATTAGAAAAACTCAATAAATTTACATTCGTTTCATTTTTCTAAAAATTGCAAAGCTTAAATATTATATGGCCGTATTTTAAACTTAACCCAAACAGTTTCCTAACTAATAACTTGGGAAATAATAACTTTAAGCAAGTTAAAAGGTTACTTCCGCGAACAAAGCATAAAAATCTCAAAGGAATAAACTAAAGCGCGGATATGCCAAAACAAATTGGTGCCAATAAAGCATTTTATTTGAGGAAAGTTTTGAAATAAAAATATAAAACACCTCAAGAGTCACTGCAAAATAAATTACTAGCGACTTCGAGCAACCTACGAAAAATTGCACAGGGTTAAGTTGGCCGCTCTTAGAACTAATGAATTTCCAAAGATTTCAAGCTGAAGACGAACCGATATCAGTTTGGAATGCATTTACTTGAATAAAAAACGAAACCAGGAAAGGGAACTAACAGAAAAGCAATGAAGAGGCTAGTACACGAAAATTCAGCATCTTTTTTGTGATTTTGCGAGCATAAGCGCATACACATCGCTAGCCGCTATCGAAAAGATCAACGTTATTTCTCTCAGGAGATCAAGAATTCACTTAAACATATAAATAAGAAACTCTAAAGTGACATAATCTACAGCACGCAGTCAATAAAACAATTACCAACCCGAATGTAATTAAAATAAATCAAGGTTAAATGCGAGGTTCGATGTCCCGAGGTCCTAAAGTACGAACAGTCAATGCATCTTCAGCTTGATAAAAGGAAATACCATAAAATCTGCGTTCCCGGCACTTGTGACCCAGGACAAAGACTACTGTAAAGCTACAAACAGCAAATTTACAGAACATGCATATTATTTGCTCAAAAATAGTATAAACAATTTTAAGGTAAGAGAGAATTTACTAAGACAAACACATTGAAAGTAAAAATTAAATTGTAAATTTTCAACATATTTTATTTTAATAGTTAAAATTCTTTTACGACATAAGATTTACCTCAAATGCATAAAAGTCTTGAACTAATTCTGTTTATATTTTGCATAACCTACATCTTAGGTAGTTTCCAAAAAGGTTTTTTGTTCCTTCATATGTACTATTAAATAACATTTGTGTGTATAAATTGATGTAATTTTCATAATTTGCATATTATTTCAATATACATGTTTTACTAGTGACTTTTTGTTGTTTACTTATTTATTGAAAACATGTCAATCTGGTAGAAAAGCACAAAATAAAAAATGGGTTTAGATTCAAGTTTTTCGAAACTATAAAGCTGTTGTTCTGCTAAAAATTCATTGATTCCCTAGAACCATAACAAAATACATAAACTTACGTTAGCTATCTAAAACTACAACCAGTTCAAGTTTAATTAAAGTAAAGTAATTAATTATTAAAAATAATTTTCTCATTTTGCCAAAAGGTAACCAATAACGTTCATGCCTTTCCACTCGATAAACCAAAACTTAACTAATAATTATAAAATTTGAAATCTGTCAACTAACGCATTTAAAATTTATTGATAATATAAGAATAATAAAATATTTTAAAAATATCCTCCATTTTGAAAAACAGTTGGTTTAAATACTGTATGATTGTATTTATTTAAATACATTGTAGTAATAAGTATATTTGAGATTGCAATTGAACGTAGAATTAGCCAGATTTATAATTCATTGGTTTATTTGATCTAATAAAATGAATAATAAATATGAATTGATTTGTAACTGAGTAGATTCGTCTTAACAGTGAAATGTTTTGTACTCGTGGTAGTGCTAAAACTATAGTACATTTTAGAATTATTCTTAACTGATTAACATAAATCAAAGATATCTCATCTTTGACAAAAATGTATAATTGCCATAGAAGTAGAAAAATGTAGTATTTGTTTTTGTCTATTAATAGTTATAGACGTGATTGATTTATAATAGATATTTATGTCACAAGGATCGTAATGATAATCATTATGGCACGCGTCGTGAAAATTATCGGGCGAGGCGTCAGTCCGTGTAACATACATAATTTTATCTGCTAGTGTAAACAACCAAAAATCGAGATGTAAATTCATACTAGCTTCGAATAATTTGAAAATATTGTTTTAGTTAAAAATGCGAAATGAGCTGGTTTCCTAAGTAACGAATTATCTATTCTTAATAATATTTTCCATTACGTTACTGATAAATTATATTACAGTACTCAGTGCTATAATAAATCCCATTACGACATTCAATTTCTAGAAGGAGTCTATAGAGGTGCTATTAAAACACGCTAACAGATAAAAAAATATTAAAAACTTAGTTATTCGAAACCAGCTTCTTTATTAAAAGTTGAATGAAAAAAAGGCTTACAAAAGAAGCTATCTTCAGATAATTTAATCTATTAATAGAGGCTTTTAATGTTTTCTTTTGAATCTATCAAGACTTTATAATATCTAATGGGCAAAAGACAAACGTTTAAAAGTTCGTGAGCAGGTTCTGTAGTAATTTTGCTTCGCTCAGTGTCACGATCAAGGTTTGCAGTGGGCCGCTTTGTTAATCCTCAGTGGTCTACTCATTGCTTCAGAATGGGGCTATCGAGTAAAATGTGGAGGTTCTGCGTAAATATTCTCATTACAGAGTTATTCAATGAAGTTATTATATGTAACATAAGGTGCTGAAGCATATTCAGAAAACGTTAAGAACCCACCAACATCATACTACGCCATCCTGTTACTTTTGGACATGACTACGTCCTTTTGATGGTATTACACACATCAGTGCTACTCAAACAATCTCAACTGTGTCCACTAATAAACCATCCCACATGAAATCCTGTCTCATTAGATCGTGCGATGTTATCAAAATATCAGGTGACCATATTTCCATCTCACCATGATTTTTGAAAATTCTATACGGTGGTCTTAACCCTTGAATAAGATTTTCTGGACTTAATGAGGTTACCGAGGACAGAAATGCAGATATTTTTCACAACTATCTTAATGGCCTAACGACGCTTCCTCTGCATACCTAACGAATCGGCCTTACAGGACTTAATCCTAACATGCACCAGCAGCATCTTCTTTACTTAATGACGTAGATGTTTGACCAGAAAGTTGGAAATCCAAAATAGTAACTTACGCTGGCACTTAGGATGATTCTGGGATTGTACGTTGCATTTCTGCCATTCGAGCTCTTCATCAACGTTGAACGTAAACATCCGATTTTCAAACTTTAGACATCCTAGTAATGTTTGTTCGGTCTTCAACACTAATGGAGACATTTTTCCATATCTTTACAAAATTAGTAAATAGGAGGCTTACATTCCATGTGTATATAACGCTACGTACATGGTTCCTACATTATGCAATATCAACTTATAAATATGTCTTGACCTATCAGTCCATAAGCACAGTGAGCATTCTATTTCTTGAAATTGCCAATTTCATTTATAGTTGCTGCCATTTTGTCATTAATAGTAATTTTAAAACTGCAGTTGTAAGAAAGATTTACAAATTTGATTTAAAACTCTTCTATATTATTAATTTTTAAATAATAGGTAATGAAATATTTAAGAAAGCCTTCTTTGAAAGAATTCATGTTTGGGCTCTTACTGATTAAGCGATTTTTCTTTATTTCGACCAGTAGTACACGTGGATATTCTGTAATTGTTAAAAATGTAATTATAGCTTTCTTGTTACAGCTAATTAGATGATATAAATTGTTATTGTTAATCAGTTCTAACAAAAGAAAGTGCATTGTATATGTAGCACGTTTTCTAATAAAAACGTATATTTAGCGATTTCCATTATTAATTTAAATAGTCTTTTAATTATTGAATACTAATGTGTAGGGCTCAAAGTTCGCTAAGTTATCATTTGATCAAAGATAAAACACAAATAGGCAATCATGTTTTTGAATACTAAAATAATTGCTTTAGCGAATAGCTAATATACAATTTTTTACTTTTAATGCCTAAATTAACTGAGAAGCGTATAAATAATCTTCAAAATATCGATCGCTTACTTCAAAGATATCCTACTTAATTAAAATTCCTTTTACAACTTTGTATCAATGATGGATTTCTAATTACTTGTTGCCAAACTTTTCTCGTGTTTCTTTTCACAATTCTCTCCGCGTCTTTAAAATTTAAATAAAAAAGACTGTGTTAACCTGTAATGACTTCACGTGAAAGAAAATTCTTGTTACTTTGTTTTAAAATAAAACCTTACAAAATAACAAAGGAATTCATTTGGCTGTAGTCTAAATAATTTACTAAATAAATGAAAGTAGACAAAGAACCAAATTTATATAATAGCCGTGATTGGACAATAAAATAAAACTAATATTCTCGCAAGTTTCTATTAGGAATTCTTTATATATGTCATTCTATGTATTTAATGAAACTGAAGAACTTTTCGTAACTCAATTTACGCATAAATATTATTCTCTTTTTCAACAAATCGTATCTTCTTTATTATTTCCTATTTATATGAACTTTTATATACAACAAACATTTTTTAAAAACTGTTTTCTGGAGCTCTAACATTATTTTAAATTATGAATTATGAAAAATTGGAAAGTGTAGCGTAACAAATTCTATTTATATTAGTTCTATTCTTATTTATCCAGTTGTGTAGATATGGACCTGCAAATTGGATACCAATTCAGTTCTTTTAAATTAATCCTATAATATGGATAATCTTAGACGAAAATTAATTAATATTATCACTAAAAATAATTTTAAACAATAGTAGTTAAGTAATTAATTTAATAATGCGAAATTATGAATAGTATGTCAAACAAAATAGACTGTAGAGATATAAGGAGTGTTTTAGGAGTACATACATGTTTCCAGAGGTGACCCTTTGGTTTATTTTAAGGAGTTAAGAGCCCGTCAAAGGTGGAAATAAACTCAGTTTTTAAATTAAAACTTTAAAACCCATTAACACTTTTCCATGTTTTTCGACACATGGTATACATATATCATTTGGCATAATTCGCACACACATCACGAAACAATTATGCAGTAGACAGCCGCAAAACGATAATTATCATTTACCGGAAATTAATATCAATCATTAACTAATTCAACGTTTGCTTAATTTGCTAAAATATACCACAAATTTTTGCTCACGCTGAATACGCTGATATATCCTTTTTTACAAATTTTGCAATGTAAGGGCATGTGCTACCTGTAGAGAACATCAAAGACGTTTTACTGGTCGAGTATTACCAAACTCCGGAGCGTTTACTCGAACATTACTGACTACATAAAACCGGTGCTTTTCCAAGTAGTCGTTTTAAATCTGCACGTGAAGCTCAGCAAAATATAAATGGAGTCGAAAAAATTCTTCAATCAGCAGAACGCAGTCTATTTACAAGTTCAAAAATAGCATCTGCATGTATCGGTGTTCCTTATGTAAAAGAACGGCGAACAATGTGCGAACAAGGCTTGTATCCACTCCATACCCAACGAGCACAACACTTTGAGCCAACGGATTATGGTAACAGATAAAAATTTTCTGAAGGTATAAATGGTGATCGCTGTTTAGTTCCACTGGTTCTTTTCACAGACGACGCCACTTTCACCAGTAATTGTATTAATAATACCCACAATGATCACCGTTGGCTCGTCGCAATGATAGAAAGAGCCGACATCGAAGGATCAAAAAGCGAGGTCGTTATGAACGCTTGGCCGTCACAAGCCAGTTATCCCTGTGGTAACATGCCAGTGCAGAAATAAACTTCCAGCAAGGATTTTCTGTAAATGAACGGTATGGAATGATTGACAACAGGTTGATTGGGACTTTTGTTTTACCAGGGCGTTCTTGCAAAATGAACTTCCATTAGTGTTAGAGAATATTTCCTCGGGAAAAAGGGCACGCATGATCTTTCAGTATGATGGCGCTCCAGCACACTGCAGCCGGCAAATGATAAAATGCCTAAATCAAATTTTTAGAGAAAAGTGGTGGTCTCATCAATTAGCAGCTAAATCTACAGATCTAAATCTATCGGGCTACGAACTATGAAAATCCATGAAAAGTATTGTTTATAGAGTAAAAGTAAACACACACGATAAATTAATAGCTCGCATTATGGTCAGTAGTGTTGCAACAAAGCAGCGCTACGGAGAACTATAAAGCACAACACGTAATATTGTTATTAAAGCAGGGAAGTGTTTTCAGTCTGACGGTGGGATTTTTGAACCATTCCTTTATAATTAATGAGTTTTTGTAATGCCAAATGTTAGTCACCAGAATTAATAGAAGTACATTTTGCTCAAATTAAAAGTTATTAGTATAACATATTTGACAGGCTCTAACTCGCTAAGGAAACCTTTTAGAGCATATGTGTATTTGAACTTTTCTTCTCAGAAGGAAACAAAGAATCATCTCCCGCAGTACTTACCATTACTCTACCACACCTTGCATTATGGTTCAATTTGCAGTAACGCTATATTCCCGTCAAACGTCAGAAATTGAAGAAAATGAAAACGAATTTCACATGATAAAAATTAGATTTATGCAATAATAGAATTCGTTATTTAAGATGAATGATTTTAAAATCGATTTTTAATAATAACAACTGTGGAAAAACCGAATTTGTTTTAAAAGTTGGAATTTCGAAGTACTTTCTACCAAGTAATAAAGAATTTTATTTTAAATTCAGTAAAAGTACCAATTTATAAACAAAATTTAATAAGGTAGAAGTTGATTTTACTACATATTGGTCAATTATGTTGTTAGAATTTTCAAATATGGAGCACTGTTTTAAGTAGAAATAATCCTAAGTTAAAACTTTTAAATACCTACTGTAAAGAAACTTCTCCATCCATATCTTAAAAGAGGTGTACTATAATTTTATTTGCTATTGTTTGTTGGTTGCGATCTTTTAATTGACTTACTTCAATTACTTAGTTGATCAAGCGGTATCTAGTTATTTATTTGTTCATACGTTTAGGGTCAACGGCCAACTAACTTCATTATGGCTCTAATGTATAACTTAAATGGCACATACAACGACTACTGCTATTTCCGTTGTTACCAGGCTTGTGTATTGAACAAATACAAAATGCTGGTTTAAACCTTTTTATTAAAATTTATGTTATTTATAGAGCAAAATAAAACAATTAACACAATAAAACCAATAAAAGAAGTATTTGGGTTATTTAAAATAAATGATAATGAAAGCAGCTAGTTTACGGCTACGATATTTTATCATACAAAATCCAGTTTATGTATGTACACTAAATAAAATATTTGTTGAAAAAGTTATCGTAATACTAAAAGATTACATACATTTCTAGCTAAAGGTACAAACTGCAGATTACCCGAATTTTAAATAAAAGAATTAAAAATGAAGACGCCAGCTATACACCTACACCAAGATTTAAATCATGCAATTTCCTTAAATAGTAATTGAAAGTCTTTTGAAATTTCACGTTTCACGTCACTCCTGAATTTCAGTTATTTTATTAATTTGCAAACTTACTTTTATATTGTAGCCACAGATTTATTCAGTCTCAACGCTGTGTTTATTTCACAGAACAATTCTTTGGATACCAACAAATTAAATATAATTTGTTCCTTCTGTAAACCATTCTAACTATGAGCGTATCAGCGAATTTTTTGACTGTATTCACTTTATTACTCACTAATTACACTGTAACTTTGCTATGTTTCATCAACGCTAACTAATCAGGAAAAAACGAATATTTTGATGGTTGCAGGTTTTATTAAACCATTTCACAGTTTGATTATCCAATACAGTGACTTGCATTATCATTTAAACCAAAGAGTTGAAGTTTTCTTGTCGGTTAGATTCATTATGAGGTTCTCAGGTTAATTTGCATAAATCGTGTCGTTTAACGAGAAATTAGTTTTAAAACATACTAAGAGATATCCTCGGTAGAATTTTTAAGGTTACTTGAAATTTTAAATATGTTTTCTATTGAGGTGGTCATGAACGACCTTGGCTTTTCACATTTATTTAGCAAATTAATCGATTTCAATCTTTTAACAACTTAACCTACTACTACTATAAGCTAATTTATATTATTTGTGTCTAAGAATCTTTATATGTACAGTTTTACTTATTCTTAGACATTTTGATGTGAATTAGTACTTTTATTTTAATGTGGCACCAACACTAACACTTTGCACTGCACCGTCAAATCCTGCTTTATGTTCAATGTATAATGGATACTACGCCAGCTATCTAAATATGAGGACGACCTTTTCAGTAATCCATCTAGGTGTGAAAGAAAGCACTTGTGAATTTAAGAACTATTTATTTTTCTATATAACTTGAAAAGTTTGAACTATTAGTTAATCCTTCAGAAAAGGACCCCTTCAAAGCTTTGCATAATAATCACCAATATTACTAACATTTGCTCCCCTTTCAGAAAAATAGGAAATCTAATGCTGCTAACTTGGGACTCTAAGGGGGATATTTAAACTCTGTAAATATTTATCTCCAAATATTCTTCTGAACCACATTGACCTTATGGGAGCGACAGTTGACAGGCAAAAACAATTGTTGCACCTGTAAATTCGTGGTTGTTTCCATGTAAAGCTTCTCTAAAGCGTTCTAGTGTCTTGCAATAAATTTTAGAAATTAATCTATGTTGGCATTCTTCAGTGGAGCAGGTTACTTGCCACTCACTCCATAAATTGTTATTAAGAAGGGAGATTCCAATGATACGTCCAAATCTCATCTCCAACAACAAGTCAATAAAAAAATATCCGTTTCAAAGCAACTATTCACCTCAGAATTTTCTGTTCGCCAAAGCTTTGCTCTATTGAAGGTAACTTCGGAGTTCAGCCTGAAGAGGCCTTTTTTAATCATAAAACATTGACCAAAATGTTAAAAATTGTTGCTTAGAATACCCAAACCATTTTTTTAATCACAGGAAATTCCATCTGTAGATATGACAAAACCCACTGATCTATCTTTCTCACAATCTGTTTAGATACCTATTCCTCTAGTATTTCATATCTGTGCGCCTCGAAGCCGCCTAGATAATTATTTCATTTGATAATCTGATGAGTAGTTTACTCCAAAAACAGTATAGATGCTATCATTGTTTTTAGCTCATTGCTTACATCCATTGCAAATCGTCTGTAATTTTTAAAATTTATTGAATTGAAATGTAACTTTGTACAAATATACTTAGTGACATAGACATTGAAACACCAAGAAGGAGAAGGAATTTCTTAATTAAAGTTGGTATGTCTGTTGAGATGGTATTAAGTAATAATTGTGGAACTTTTAAGATCAAGTTGTAATGTGATAACGTCGCATTTGGCAGCTATTATAATTTTTTGCTAAAATTTTTGGTCTGTGTTTTTCGTACAATTTGTTGTTCTTTTTCATTTTTAATCATCATTATTTTAGTTTTTGTTCTTTTGATGGCGTTTTTTGTTTGTTGGATAATGCATAGAGTTCGACAACGAGGGTATTACCGCCAATTAAGCGAATTTAAAACAGGTCAAGTTATTGGTTTTCGCGAAGCTGGTCTTTCATTTGGGGAAATTGCTAACCGTGTAAATCGAAATCGGTCTACTATAATGCTAATGTATCATGAATGATTTGAAGATGGCCAGGAACATCGTAAAAGAGGAACCGGGCCTTGAAGAAGAACTAATGAGCGTCAAGATCGTCGCTTAAGGCCAATGGCATTTAGAGTACGATATTCCTCTACCAATGGTTTGGTGAAAAAGGTCACCTTGTAACCCTTAGAATAGTTTATCCACGAATTCGAAGTTTTGAGTTAACATATTATCATCCGCAACTTTACTTCCTTTGCCTGCACAACATTGTCAGCAACGGTTACAATGGTGCAATGAACGATCTCATTGGAATCTTGAATGGCATAGTATTGTCTTTAGTGACGAATCTAGATTTTGTTTAGGAATGCACGACGATTGTATGAGAGTCAAGAAAAGACGTGATGAACGACAAAATCCTTCGATTTACACTTAAGAGGCACCTACACGGCACTGTGGGTGTTGTAACTTGTGATGCGACTACTTATGTCAGCAGGTCTCCCTTGGTGTTCATTCGAGGCAATATGACATCACAGCGGTATATTGCGGAGGTGGTTGGAACACATCTTCTGCCATATTTACAAGAGTTCAAAGATCCATTATTCCAGTAAGATAGTATCCTTTGAACTTCTTTAAGCAGATCCAGTTTCATCTTTTTCCCTGGTCTTCAAGATCTCCAGATCTTTCTCCCATTGAACATGTATGGAACATAATGGGTAGAAGGTTGCGAAATTTGCAACGTCCTCCTTTGACTATGGAGGCCTTGAGATAAGTGCAACTTGCATGGGAGGCAATATCCTAAGACGAGATAAACCACCTTATTCAATCAGTGCCTTAGCGTGTAAATGAATGTGTAAATCAGAGAGGCCGCACCACACATTATTAACAATTATTATAAAATTTTGTTTAACTAATAAAGATTTACCTCCCAAATTTTGATCATTTATTACCATAGGTTAATATTCCTACCAAATTTGAACTTGGAAATTCCAACCCATTCTTAGTGTTGCAATTTCTATGTCACTGAGTATATAAATTTTAAAGCTATTTCGAACAAACCATTAAAAAAGCAATTTTATTCTATTCTGGTTAGGTAAGTTATATAAGCAAACGTCCTCATAATAAAATTGACTTCATTATCTGGTTTAGACGAAAAACACGCAACATCAGAATTTCTTTGTAGTATAAGCAAAACGAATACTCTCTTTTTTCAAAAGTACTTTTCTTGGAATATGTTATGATTCGATATATATTTTGGAAATGTGTATTAATTTTAATAAAATTTCAAGTTTAGATAATTTGTATATATAAAGGGTGTCCCAAACCTGCAACAAAACTGAATATCTTCCTTACCTTAAGATCTAATCGAAAACGTTGTCGATAAAATATATGTCCATCCCTTGGCTTCAAATTTTAAAATTATTTTGAATTATGCAGGGAACATCATTATGTTGTGGCAGTATTGTTATATTCTTTTAGGTGAAATAACCTATATATTAATATACAGGGTGGTCCAAGATTCCGCTCTAGTGAGATAATAGCTTTATGTTAGGAGATAGAAAAAAATTGAGAGCGCAGAGGGACATAGTGTCTCTGG
>JAHWXV010663379.1:0-12961 GCA_024586415.1 Phrixothrix hirtus
ATATATATATATATATATATATATATATATATATATATATATATATATAGGGTGTTCCTAAATCAATGGCAGATGTTGCAGGAATTTTAGACGGGCTTATATTCTATATAAAGCTGCGATTTTTGAAGCAAAATTTACTATTACATTTTCTGTCCTGTACAAGTGTTCATTGGGCTCTACACGACACCTACACCAAAGTGTTTTGATTGAATATAAAATAAACAGAGAAAATAATACAAAATTTTATAAAAGAGAGATTTCCCCAAGTTTTTAATTAATAAATAAGTTTCCTTTTCACCAATGTGAAACTGTGAAACTTTTGATGTGAATATGTTGTAAACACACAGTAGAACAATTAATTCTCATACATATGTAATTCAAAATTAAGATTTACAATTTGCCAAAGATAAAAAAATCTTTCGAGTTGAAAACAAAATTAGTAACCGAGTTGTCTTTATTTTTAAATATTTAATATACGCACGCGATTTAGCGTTTTTACACTTGAAAAGCTGTACCTGTTATTGTTTGTTTTAAATTAAAATCAATTAATTATTTATCGTTATTATTGACTTCCATCCTCGCTCTTGGTGGCATTAAAAAGTAACAAAAGGAAACTGTAGTTGTCTGCTCATAAATTTAATGTAGTTTAATGTGGCCGCGACAAGGGCGTGCACTGCACTGCACTAATATTTAATATGTTCGCCCTAATTAATTAGGCAAAGTCTTTGTTAGCTGCTTAAATTTGGTATAAAGCACCCGAAGAAAGCCTTGGTTACTTATTTAGGGTCGAAGGATTAAAAATTTATGTAACACTACGTTTATTATTTAATGTTTCGGCCCTAAAATTTGAGCATTGGTTATTTAGAGACGAAATATTAAATATTTAAGGTACACTATTGTACACTATTGCTTCACCCTCATTGAACTATATTCATTTTTTGGGCAGACAATTGAAGTTTTCTTTGCTATTTGTCGTTAAGTATTTATAATATTAAATGATAATTTTCATTAAATAAAGTTTGTTTTATCAAAACTATTCAAGGACAATACAATTATTCCAATTAATAAATTATAAACCTTTGTATACAATGAGTTAGGCAACTTACATTACATCATATTCATTTTTAAGCAAAGCATTATAACATTTTATTTAGCTAGCTATTAAAAGACTTTAGCTGCTCTCCACGTTAATTACCGATAACATTTACTGCAAACGTTCCAATAGTTGTAATTAGTTCTCTCAAATTACTGTGGTTTCGTCTCATCCTGAGCCTCTGTAAGAAGTAAGAGAGCTCTGTATCGCTCTATGCACGGATCGTTTAAAAATAACCTAAGGAAGTTAAATTAAAATGGAGAGAACGCAAAAAACTGGCAGCTAGCCAGGTTTTGTGAATAAATTCAAGCATCCTCCCCAATATTCAACTAAAAATATATGAAAACTGAAGCTTTCTTATGAGAACTTGATATTTAGAATATTCTAAAGAAGAATATTTGGATAGTCCAAAAAAGAGATGACCATAGCTTGGAAAAACTCAAATCAGCAAGAAGGTTCTTGGATGATTAAGCTCTGACAATGCACAACTTCTCTATTTAAAGAATAAAAGAATCTGTATGAGATAATTTACGCTTAACATGCATCTAAAAGAAGTAAGCTAATGCCTAATAGCGGCTTTATATATCGGTTGAATAAGAATAAGGAAGGAAGACTTTTGATGCAGTAAGTTCCCCAAACGAACTGAGTAGAATTAAAATTTTCTAACTAAAGAAGAAAGAACAATTTTGAGGCTTCTTCTTAAGTAGTGGGAAGAAGGGTTTGGTTCTGCGTTCATCAATTACAATAGATTATAGCACATAATAGCAACAGATTTAATAATTCTAATGGCTGTCAAGCAAAAAAAGCAATTTCTGTTTGTCAAATCATTTCAATATTCTTGGACTATGGTTTCGATCTTTTTATGATTTCTTCAGTGGGGAATTTGCGAAAAAGCTTTTATAACATTATGAATCTAATTTGACAACCGTAATCCGGTAAACCCAAAACATCTAAATAAACTAAATCGTGCATAATTTAAACGGAGTAAAGCTCTTAAATAAATTAAGGCTAGCTTTACGTTTCTAGGATTTGTTAATAAAATGTCGAAGGAAGTCGAAAACCCAAATTTACATGACACTCTTGTAAAAATTAATTTTTACCGTTTAAATACAGTTTCTAAATTACTACTGGATGCATTTATATACCTCCAGATGGCATCTTCAACAAATATCAAACTTAAGAAAGGGGCGCAACATACTTTTATCGCGAAACTTCTATTTGCATCTAAAAGTGGGAAGAACATCAGAAAGTTTAAGCAAAACTCCTAAATTAAATATTTTATTGAAAGAAGCTATAATTTCACACGAAAGCACGGCGTTTATTTTGAATGAATAGTGTGCTAAAAAGCAATCCTGCTAAATATTCAATCCCGAGAAGCCAAATTCGTGTATTGCGGTCTTTCAGCTTTGGAAACACTATACAAAAAGTAGCAGAAATGTTATTCCATCAAAGAGAAGAGGTTCGCTGAGCACTTCCTTATGAATATTCAAATATGAAAATCCTGAACATATTGTAAATGAATTGCGGACATGTTTTCCTTATTAATGGTACATTCATTGGTCTTTCTTTGATTTTTTAACAATTATTATTTATTAAAATAATTACAACACCCTTATTATTTCATTAATTAAAATGTTACAGGAGAGCTTCTGTTAGGATTGAGGTTATTAATGTATGTAATTATAATTTTACGTTTTCCTTTAATGACGTCATCGCAACGAAAGCTTTATAAATATGCATACATAAGTTTTATTTGGTTTGCCTCAACTATGAGATATCTACTGCTAACCTTCCTACATATTTATGGATTTGAAGGAACATTGAAGAATGATAAACAAGAACACTCTTTACGACCTAACTCAGGTATCGTTCGCCATGTTTAATAATTAAACGTAAACAAGTCTTTGTCACGCCATTGTTTAGAGTTGCAAATCGTACAAGGGTTTGGGCATTCATAAAGTGACTATACAATTATCCGATTTGCATATTGAACATAAATGTGGATTACCTCACCGATCACGGAGGTAGGATGTGGGCGACAGTAACAAATACAGAAGGTAATCGCTATAATTAATTGATTATTTGAACGCGTCCATCAAGCTATTGTTTTCAGCTTGCATTCGTTATTGATGCTGCTATCTGTGGAACCACGCTCGCACGCATTAAAACAGCTCATGAATTTCTAAACTATCGTTTACCATAATTGATGGTTCAAGAATAAGGCCAAATTAAGTATTCTCTCTGTGTTACTGATTTAGGGTTTACAATTCAAAATGGTCACCTTTTTTGTACTAGAAGTATTCGGTTACTGAGCTGTTAAATTTGTCACAAACCTTACTTCCGCAGAAATCACACTTATTAAAGTTTATATCAACTTTAATGTCGAAGACGAGAACAATTGAATTTTCTTCATTTTATTCATGTGTTTAGATTTATAAAAACTTCGTATCATCTTGGAGCAACCTTTAGCATAGTAAAAAGTTCAGAATTGTTCTATGGCAGAAAAATAGTTTTCTGAGCTTATACTTAGAGGGATTTACGTTAATCGTTATCTACTTCTTTGTAAATGGAAATTTTCAAACGGTATTATTTTTCAGACTAGTCTCATCGTAAAGGAAGGAGAGAGACTACGTCCAAATTAAAACGAAATAACCTTGTCCTTATTAGGGAAAAAAATCGGTGAGCCGTGTCTGAGAAGACAAACCTTTTCTCCTTGTTTCAGTTTTTCCATAATACATCTAATTTTTCCCTACTTTCTAATCTTTGAAATTTGAAAGGGTAACTTTTGCTATTTCTTAACATAATCTATCAATGAAGAAGACAGAATATTTTCTTACTTTAATGTAAAGACATGCACATGCACACTCTCTAAATACTGAAAGTTTCTAGCTGTTTTAAGTTCAGCTTTATTGCGTGGGGTAGAAGAAACATTTAGGTTTGTATTACAATATTAGGGAGATGGCTCTTAATTTATTGTAAAATACACTGAAATGTTGAGATCCTGCACTACTTAAAGTAGTGAGTTTTTAATACCTTTTCTGGTTTTTTTAGATAGTATTTAACACAATTTTGTCATGCTTTTAAGTATTTGGTCAAATCCACTACTTTTAATAACGCAAGAATAATAATGAGAAGTTCATCTTGTCATAAGTTATTTTGATCAATCTAGTTTTAAATTAGTCTTTATCGTTTTAATTATTCTTGGTCTTCTTATATAATTTACATTGACTTGATCCATCTTGACTGCTTTAATTTAATCGTGATAGTTAAAATTAATGTTGATATTTTTAATTGGTTTGTCATGGTTTTAATTAACATTGATACAATTTTTGAGTTTCGACGTTCTAAAATTGGTAATCTTGACCGGTCTTGGTCGTCTTCATCAAGTTTGGTCTTCGCGTTCAGCCCAAGACGGTTTGATCAGTTGTGGTTATTTTAATCAGTATTCATGATCGTGGTCAACTCGTTTGATTTAATTAGGCTTAATCGACTTGCTAGCCTTGCTCGATTTGTTTAGTCCCGACAACTTCAGTTTGTTTTGATTTTCTTGATCAGTTTTCATGGTTTTGATTGTTCTTGATCCTTTTATTTAGTATCGGTTTTTGATTTTTAGTTAGCTTGGTCGTTTTGGTAGCTTTGAACAATTTTGGTCATCTTGGTCAGTTCTATTTCTTTTGACAGCCCTTTTTATTCAGACACGGCTTAATTGCATTAATTCGCCTTATTCGACTTGATTAGCTTTGATTAGTTTGATAGACTTGCTTAATCTTGATCGCCTGGATTAGACCCGGTAGTCTTGATCAGTATTGGCATTCGAAATATATGTTACTCCAAGACTTCTTGGTTGCCGTAGTTAATCTTCGTGATTTTGGTTAATTTTGATCAACTCAATCGTCTTGATTCACCTTGTTCGACTTGTAAGTTCCGATACTTTCAATTAGCGTTAGTTTCTTAAATCAGTTTTCTTGAACTTAAATGATTTTGTTTGTCTTATTCAAGGTTCATCCTTTAGATTTGTGTTGCCTTGGTCATCTTGGCTTCTTTGAACAATCTTGGTAGCTTTGCTTGTTATTTGTTGTCCTAATCAGGCCCAATCTTCTTAATAAGTGCTCTTAATCATCTTCATGATTTAGGTCAAGCTTTGTTGACTTGGTTAAGCTTAAAAGTTTTGTCGAGCGTTGCTCGACTTGTTTAGTATTGATAATTTTAGTTAGTGTTGATTTTTTTAATCACTCTTCAGACCTTTAATTGATCTTAATCTTCATGATTTATGGAAGTGGTTTTGATCAAATTGATCAGTCTTGGTAGTCTTAATCTATTGTATTATTAGATCAATGTTGATTATCTTAGTCAGCCTTTATCCCATTGATCAGCATTATTAAACTTGTTTAGTTGGACAGTATTAATATGTTTCAATTTTCATAATCATTATTCATGACCATCTTATCCAGTCATGATCTTTTTGATTTATAGTAGTTGACGTAGTCATCTTGGTTCTATTGATCAGTCTTGGTGGTCTTAGTTTCGTCGATAAATCTGCTTAAACAGACTTCAGGTGTAGTTAATGTTGCTTAAATTAGTCAGTTTTAATTGTTTTGATCAGCTTTGTTCGAGTTGTTTAAATCTTCTTAATTTATGAAAGTTGCTTGGGTCATTTTGGCTGTCTTGATTAGCCTTGATAGCCTTCATTGACTTTGGTTACCTTCATTCGTGCTAGTATCCTTGATAGGACCACTTAATCAGCCTTCAGGATCTAGATCAATCTTGATTAACATAGTTAGGCTTAATCTACTTGGAAAGCTTTGTTTTACCTGATCAGTTTTATTGTTCTAATTAGAGCTGCATTTATTGGCAAGTTTTAATGATTTTAATGGAATTTAATCGTCTTAACTAGTCTTGACCTTCTTTATTTTTAAAAATTGACTTGGTTGTCCTAGATGTCTTCATAAGTCTTGGTAGCCTTGGTTGGTCTTGGTCATTTTGTCAGCACTCGTTTTCTCAATAGCTCTCCTAATCAGCCTTCAAGATCTAGATCAATCTCGTTTAATTTAGTCAGGTTTAATTGTCTTAATGAGCCTTGCTCGACTTGTTTAGCTCAATAGTTTTAATTAGTATTAATTTTATCGATCAATTGCAATGGTTTTAATTGATCTAGGTAGTTTTACTCAGTGTTGGATTTCTTGATTTGTGGCAGTGCTCTTAGTTATTTTGATCAGTCTTAGTAGCATTGATTGTTCCTGGTTATCTTGAATATCCTTATTTTCCTTGATAAATGCTATTAGTCTAGATCGATTTCGATTGATTTAGTCGGACCTAATTACCTTGATGAGCCTTATTCGACTTGTTTATCTCGACAACTTTAATTACTGTTAATTTTATCAATCAGTTTTCATGGTCTGAATTGTTCTCAGTCTTTCTATCTAACCTTGATCTTCTTTATTTATGTCGGTTTGCTCGACTTGAATGTTTTGTTCAATCTTGGTATACTTGGTATATTTGGTCTTGGTTCTCTTGATTAACCCTAGTTTCATCATTAAACCTGCTTAATTAGTCTTTAAGAGCTAGAAAAATTGGATTAACCTAGTCGGGTTTAATCGCCTTGATGAGCCTTGTTCGATGTGTGTAGGTCGATAGTCTAATTAGTGTTAATTTTATCGATTATTTTTCATGGTTTGAATTGATTTTTGGTAGTTTAATACAATATTGACGTTCTTGATTTATGGCAGTTACCTTAGTCGTCTTGGTTGTATTGATCAGTCTTGGCAGCCTTGATTGGTCTTGATTCTCCCGATCAGTTTACTTGATAAATTCTCTTAATTAGTTTTCAGCATTTAGATTAATCTTGACTAACTTAGTCCGGTTTAATTGCTTTAGTGAGCCTTGTTAGATAATTAGTGTGAATTTTATCGATTAATTTCCATTGTTTTAATGTGGTAATCAGTGAACTAATCATAATTGGACGGGGATTAGACTCGGGATTGTCGCTTAGATCCCGGCCGCTTTAATCAACTAAGCTGCCGAGGGCCTGCCTCCATATACGTGAAAAATTCTTCACAATTGCTACACGTTAAATAAGTAAATCATAATAATATAATTAAGATGGAAGGGAGAATATTAAAGTATAACAGAAAGACAGAAGAGCTCACATCATGTAGAGATTTAGAACCGTTCTTGAAATACCTTGTATAATAGTCTGTACTCAGAATTAACTATGTGTTAAAAACATAGTAATGCGAAAATTGAATATATGGAAATATATACTAAAAACTTTTAAGGCATGTGTCGGCAGAAACTTATTTGAACCCGGTAATTAGTGAAGTAATCATAACTGGAATAATGGAAATTTTAGAAAAATTTTCTATCAGATGGGAGAAAATTGTGCTAAAGTTGCTATTATTCTAATTATGATTACTTCACTAATTGCCACATTCGAGTAAGGTTCTGCCGACACATATGTACTTTGAGTCTTAAAAACCTTTCAGTATATATTTTCATATATTGAGTTTTCGCAATGGATAGTTTTATTTGATCGTGCTCGTTTTATTTAGTCTTGATCTTCTTTATTTATAGCAATTGCCTTAATTGGTGGTTCTAGCCTTAATTGATCTTGATATAGTGTCCTTGATAATGTCTCTTAATCGATGTTTGTGATCCAGATTGATCTTAATTGATTTAGTTAGGCTTAATCACCTTGACGACCCTTATTCAACTTATTTAGTTCATTAGTTTTAGTGTTGATTTTATCGAATAGTTTTCATGATTTAAATTGATTTTGGTTGTTTTATCTAGTTTTCGTTTTCCTGATTTAGGGAAGTAGCCTTGGTTGTATTGGTGATTTTGATTAGTCTGGGTAGTTTTAATTGGCTTCGGTTATATTAATCAGGCCTAGTCTTCTTAATAAGCTCAGTCTTTATGAACTACATCAATTTTGATTAAATTAGTAAGGCTTAATCGCCTTGATGAGCTTTATTCGACTTGTTTAGCTCGATAGTTCTAGTTAGTGTTAACATTATTGAGCAGATTAAAGGTTTTAATTAACCTTGGTCATTTTATTTAATCTTGAGCTTCTCTATTTATGACAGTTGGCTTAGTTGTTTTGGTTGTCTTGATCAATCTTGATAGCCTTGATTGGTCTTGGTTATCTTGATCAGCCCTAGTTTTTTTGACACACCCTCTCGATTAGTGTTTAAGATGTAGATAAATCTTGATTACCTTGGTTAGGCTTAATCTTCCCGATCAGTCTTGTTGGACGTGTTCGGCTCGATTGTTTTAATTAGTCTTAACTTTATCGATCAGATTCGATGATTTTGGTCATTTTATTTAGTCTCGATCTTCTTGATTTACCACAGTGACCTTAGTCGTCTTGATCAGTCGTAATAGTCTTAATTGGGTTTTGTTGTTCAGCTTTGGTTTCCTTGATAAACACTCTTAATCAATATTCAAGATGTATGTAAATTTTGAATAACGTAGTCAAGCTTAATCGCATTGATGTACCTTTCTCAGCGTGTTTGGCTCGATAGTTTTAATTAGTGTTCATTTTAGCGATCAGTTTTTATGGTGCTAATTGATTTTGGTTGTTTCATCTTCTGATTTATAGATGATTTCATGGTTTAAATTGATATTTCGTTGCATAATTTATGTTCGTTGTATTGACCGTTTTGGTTGATTTTGTTAGCCTTAATCGATTTTGATAAGTATTAATCAGTCTTGGTAGCCTTTTTAATCTTGATCATCTTTATCAACCGTAGTTCCTTTGATAATCGCTTATAATCAGCCTTTGTGATATAAATCGACTTTAATTGATTAAATTGGGCTTACCCGGCTTGATTAGCCACAATAATTTCTTATAAGTTGAGGGATCGACTGTTTTGTTTTCAATAATTTACTGCAGCTTTGATTACTTGTTTGGGTAGCTAATCACAACTTAGAATCGTTTGAACCACTCTGTCTCTCAACGGTTTTATTTTAGTAACTAACTCCTGTCTTATTGCTTGTTTGTCGCCCATGGCGACTCAGAATTTTATGTATAAAATATTGTGTTCAAGACTCAACACTTTTATTAAGTATTGACGAGTTTCGTAATTGGATGTACAGAAATGCTTATTTAGTCATTATTCACGAGCTAATTAAACAATGACGGTAATCTTAAGTGAATTCCCGCAGAGACCATCTCAAGTACACCGTCAGGTAATAAGTGCTGTTGTAGATACGGCAGTAATTACAAAAATGGAAGATGAATGCGATTTGAACACCTATTTATATTAAAAACCTAAGTGACGTCAGAGATAATCTTACTCGCCAGTTATAATTTGTAAACTAAATATGCCGTGTACATAGTTAAAAATTAAATATTTCGCTTAGTTAAATCATAACTTTTCCAATTGTAATTACAGGAAAAATATCCTAAATGCTCGCATAATTGTCTCATTAAAATTGTTTTTACATTTTATTCACAATATTCATAATATTCTATGAAACTAAAATTAATTTTCAAGATATTTCAATGTCAAGTAATTTAAGGCAATAATTTTGAGCTTCTTGAAAGGTGGAAACGACAGAACCCACCACAACACGGTTCTAGGGTGGGAAACAATGGAAGCATAAGTTTGAAATTTCTTTAACTTTGATTTTTATACATTTTTTCATTACATTAGAGGCGAAAAATAGTAAGTTATTTCACGGGTTGTCCAACGAAATACATGTTGGCAATTCCTTCCTTATTTCAACGACTCCGCATCGACGGATCGTTCTAAAAGGAATGGAACTTCGGGGCTCGTCTAAAGGTATATATTTTGGAGTGGAGATGGTTGAGGCGTCATCGTTTTCGAAGCGCCGGACACTTGCGTCCCCCGATAACTCAGCATACGTTGATGTGAAGCCGTGAACGGGGAATTGGTGAGATATTGCACCCCTCTTAGGATATATATTATTCCACGTTCCTCCTTTGTATTCATAACCCTTCGAGTCCAATTCCGATGACGATGTTTACCGCCGATTGACGAGCAGTTTGCATTGGTGGTTCTAATTTCTAGAGGCCGCCTCCACCGGAAAGAGCTTAGAACCCTTCAATCCCCTGAGTAATGGGCGACTTATGCTGATGTAACAGGACCACCACTTTTTAAGAACTGTGAGTGCCAAAGAATAGTCGATTTTGGTCTGTGTTATATTCACAATAATTGTTTAGATTTGACCTTCATGGTATTCTGTATCTTCGATTATACTGCAACTGAGGTTTGAGAAAAACTTAAACTATGCCAGCAAAAACGTTGACATATAATTTTTGATCAGTTAAATCTGGCCTTGCTATTGGGAAAGAGAAAGAAGAAAATTGGTTTCTTCATATAAGCCTCTGTAGTCTTAAATTACTCCATAAGGTAGAATTTTATATTTTTGGAAGTCCCTGAACACACTTTGGTTGGTATTCAGGATGTTATTATTTCGAATATGCCAGTGAAAGTAATCAATAGAAAAGAAAGGTACTTGTCAGAGAACATTTAATTCCTAACAATTGTTTTTCTTGGAGATCTTCAAGAATTAAAAATTTAATATTTGCCATGAAAGAAGAGGAAGTCGTTTATTTTCCCCAGATAATTAAATAAGTAAAGTAAAATTAGAGGACATCCCCTATTTTAGTCAAGAGAGATGATATTTCCCAATTATTTTCTTTGATAGCTAAGGATAATTTTATCACCATTGAAATGGATTTAACCAGTATTGAATTATCTCTTCATCCAATAAATTAGATCTTTTTCAAAATTTTAGGGATTGCATTATAAGCTTGTGTTTTTGAAACAAAATTTGACATTTTTATTACCACGTTACAAGACTGAGGGATGAATTCTGTATTATCCACCGTGAGCATATAAATTTAATTCAAGGGATAATGAAGGCTTTTAGAAAACTCTGCGAGTTTTGTTCATCGCAAAAATTATTTTCCCTATCCTGCCTGTAGTTGCTCAACTCTCTTTTAACTAATTTATGAGACATGCCAGTATTTAAAAATCAGTCTGCTGACTGTTATAAAATATGCGAACCCCGTACTTTTAATTCAGTTTGCCTATTTTATGCATTCATGCATAAGAGTAAGTGTAAAAACGTTAAACGTTGCGAAAATTTGTGCTTTGAATTTAATTTAAATGGAGCAACTTGTTTTTGATAGTTTCCTAGACTTCGTGCCCCATTTGTAACAGTATTATTGTTCATTTGCACACCATCTATTTTCGCCTATCAAAGTATCGTAAAGTATTGCTTTCTTAGATACGGCAACGTTAAGCTACTACATGGAATTGTAAAATGTGTTTTGGAAGGTATATAAACTACTTACGTTAATATTTTTTCTTGCGGAAGATATTCAGATTTGCACATTATAAAGAAAAATTGCACACAGTGAAGTTAAAAACTCTCGATTTATTTCGGTTATCATTTTAAGTTGCTTTGTTTCCACCCTTCTTTAATTCAGAAATAGGTTTTAATAGCAAATTTAGGATTTATACCTGCTATTCTGAAAGAAATAGAAGAGGACTTTTAACGCATGTTCCCGATTTCTTTTCCTTAAGGAAGAAGGCGTTCAAAAGTAGTTGTATAGTAACGAAAATTTTAGTTGTAATGCAATATTATTTCTACAAAATAGCAGAATAGGAAGCCTCAATTTTGGCGTTTTTCAGGACATTAATCATTTTCTATTCGAAATTTGCTGTAAACAACTATACTTTTCGCAGTCTACAGGTATATTTGTTAGCTTGTTTGTTTTAAGGGTTGCAGTAATTTCCTTGGCTACCTTGTACTAGAATAGTCACATAGTCATTTTGCCATGCCTATTAGAATTTTGCCGAATCTGGAATTCCACCGCCAGTAAGGATTTTTAACGTGACAAACATCACAGTGGCATGGGATCTACGATTTTATTCCTTTATCTGAGAAGGAATGTTTTTAAAATTTTTCTCCGCTAAAAAATTACCGATCTCGATCAGGTTTGAACCCGAGTCCTTTGGATGTAGAGGCAAATATGCTAACCACTACATCAATCGGAGCCGGCCTGCAGGTATATTATTCTTTAAAACAGTTAATCTCAATACTTCTCATTATGTAGATGCATAGTTATCAGGTTGCGTTAAAGTTATAAGTACGAGATGATATCAAATAACTCCAAGTCTGCACGTGCTACAAACAAAGGGGCAGGATTGTGTAGTGAATGTACGCCTTAACCTTCATGATCAGTCAGCATGACTGGTTTTATTGTTAGTTGCGTTAAAACGAGTACCACATGAGTTTATTTGACAACGTGTACGACAGTGTTTGCAATTTCATAATTAGTTCTTAAATCAAGCAACGAACAAACATCAAGTTCTGAGAACAGTGGCACGTACGCTTCACAAGCTGTAGAATGTACAGAAGCGCGGAAATTGTGGCCTAAATTTCACGACTAGAGCGCGAGGATCGTTGGATAACAACTCAGGAACTTGCTGAGATCTCCAATTTGTCTTATAGACCAGTTTAGGTAATGCCACGGATTCTAGCTCAGTAGCCAAGCGGTAGAGTAGAAGGGGTATGGTGTAATCGGTGTAGGTATAAAGTTGTCAGGCAAATACTTCACGGTTGGTCTCCTCTCAGTTCGGATAACGTCAAAGTCGGCTTAAGGTAAAAACAAAAAAAAAGTAAAGTAAAGTAAAGAGCAAATAGGGCGTCAGTCGTTCCCTATAAAAAAAGAAAATTACAAAGAACACCCGAGCGACATGATGTCCTCTTATAATAAGTTTACTTACAGTACGAACTCGGCCTCTGGTACAGTAGACCTAAGAAAACCTAAAGAAAAGTAAATTAGGAAAAAAGGAAATTCGGTGAAATTATAACAAGATAATTTAACAAGTA
>JAHWXV010663431.1:0-11409 GCA_024586415.1 Phrixothrix hirtus
TGACAGCTACCGTTGTTCTTACACTGCATCAGTCTACAAACCCACCAAGTTTCATTTAAATCGGCGTGGGACACTTCCCTGTGTTCCCTTGTGAGTCGTTACTAGGTAACCAGTTAATATAGGTATCGTAGCACGATCAGAGAGGGCGGAAGCATAGCAATATGTACCTACTAAAATGAAAACGTCAATTTTAGATACTTATAGAATACAGGGCATGATTATTCAATCAATAATTAATATGCAATAATTTTACAGAAAAAATCAAATTTAGCGATTTAAAAGAATACATTCTAATAATTTTATTAAAACAGCTGACGCAAACCTTGCACTTAATAAAGTTCATGTATAGTAAACATAATATGATATATGTACAGGGTGGGCAAATTTTAACATTTTTATAGGCTATCTCGGTAAGTATAAGAGATATGAAAAAACAAATCCCCCAATCTAAAACTCTTTTTTCAAGAAAATCTCAATGGTCTAAACCAAAATTGACTGTCATGTTTTGTTTCAAGTTATAAACAAAATTTTGATTTTTTGAGAACCTGATAATGCCGATAGCACCGTTGCTTGTGTAATTACAGGAAAGTTATTTACATTTTCATTAGGTGCTTTTTTGAGTAAAATAAAATGCAATTAACAGATTTTAATTATATTTGATGATTTTCAAGTATTAACATAAAGTTGTAATTTTTAAATATAAATCATAACTGGCTTTGATTTATCTAAAAAAAGAAAATTTTTTCCTTTTCAGCAATATATAATATATGAGGTCTATTCTTGATATTTGGTCTGATTTTTTTGAAAATTTGTTGCTTAGAGTATTGATGCTAGTTTTGATGCTTTTCACATAGTAGACAAATGCCATTTTGAGTATAACAATAAACCATCACCAACGTGTTTTGTTTGTAATTAGTAAGTCGTGCCTTTTTTCTGGGAAATGATTAAAATATAATTCAGTTGTGGCTTTAGTATTATTATTGGTCTGAATGAAACATTCTAATATATCAAACTTTTGTAATCTTCCCATCCTTAAATTAAAATATTACAAGTAATGATTAACCCTAGAAAAGATCAGGATTTCAGTAGAACACATTTGAACACAATTCTAACAGTAAATTCATTAAGCAGAGGTTGGAAAACCTGATGCGGCAGTTAACCTTAATTGAAATTATATTAACAATATCTATTGTATCAGTTTTCAAAATTATTTAAAATTTTTTAAAAGAAACATAATTTGGGGTTTCTGTAGACACCTGCATCCATATAAATACATAATAATAATAGTACGAAAAACCACAAGATAAGACAATTCTGATTTTGAGGTTATGACTATACATTAGTTAGATGAATGTAATAGTGGCGATGTGTCAGAAAGTGTTTCAGAATGTGAAGATAATACTGAATTTGTGTTGGATCATGAGAGTGTCATTTCAGTCAATGAACTGTCTGAAGAAAGTAATAATGATTTTTACCAAAATGATGATTCAGAAGCAGTCTTAGGTAAGAATTGACACAAATGGTGTACTAAACTACAACCAAAAATTATAACGGTACAATCTAACTTAATTATTTGCATTCCTGATCCAAAGAGTATTACTAAACAAATATGTGATGGGGAAGAATACTGGAAATTATTTTATACTGATGACATGTTAAAAGATATTGTCCTTCACACAAACAAAAAAATTAATAGGCAAAAGGATAATTATAAAGATGCTAGATATGCCTCAGCAACCACGTTGAATGAAATATCGCCACTGATAGGACTGCTCTATACAGTAAGAGCAAGGAAAGATGCACATTTATCGGTTCCTGAAATGTTTTTTAAGTGTGGTCCAATGATATATAGGATAATTATGATTAAGTCTCATTTTAAATTTTTAGTGAATTGTTTGAGATTCAATTATAAAGTAAACAGAAATTGGGATGATAAGTTTTCTCTGATAAGTGATTTGTAGAATTAATTTATAACCAATTGTTACAAATATTATACCTGCATTCTTATTGTACAGTAAACCAGCAACTTCTTGGATTTAGAGACAAGTGTTCTTTCATAGTTTATATATCTAATACACCTGATAAATATGACCTCAAAGTTGTAACTATGTGTGACAGCAGAACTTTCTATATTGTGAATGCAGTTTCATATGTTTGCAAAGAAGATTGAAATGGTTCACTTCCTTCTTATTTATTCAAAATTTTAACATGGGACATATTGTAATATTACCATGGATAATTGGTTTTATATTAATACTTTTGGCCGAAGAAATGTTAACTCAGCATAAGCTTACCGTTGTTGGAACAGTCAAACATAATAAGCATGAAATACCACCATTATTCCTACCTAATAAAAATAAGGAAATTCCATCTTCCCAGTTTACTTTTGGTAATAAGAAAACTGTAGGTTTCATTCATGCCAAAAAAATCAAAATCTGTAACTTTTATCTCTACAATGTATGCTACGTAAACCATAAATCAAGAAACAAAACAACTCGAAATTATTGAATTTTATCTATCCTTGGCCAGAAATTGGAAGTTCAAGATGAGAAGAATGAAAATGAACCACTAGCTAAGTTAGTAAGAAAGGGTTGTTGTTAGTTATGTCCTCGTTCGGAGGATAGAAAATCAAATAGCTGTTGCTATAAATGTTTCAAGCCAATTTGTTCCGAACATCGAGCTGATATTTGTTGTAGTTGTAAATTAGCTTAAAATACTTTTTTCTTCCTATACTAAGGTTTATCCCTTTGATTAAATAAAAATACATTTAATTTTTTCTTTATTTACAGACGTATCCCTTCTAGGGTTAAACATGACTTAGCAATTAAAGCAAAACAGGCAGGTGATGGTGTATTGTTATATTAAAAATGACATTTGCCTACTACACAAAAAGCATTGAAATCAATATCATTCTTTAAGCAACGAATTTTCAAAAAAATCAGGCCAAAAATCAAGAATAGACCCCACATATTATACATTGCTGAAAAGATAATTTTAGATAAATCAAAGCCAACCACGATTTATATTAAAAAAAATACAACTTTCTGTTAATACTTGTAAATCACTAAATATATTTAAAATCCATTAATTGCATCTTATTCTACTCAAAAATGTGCCTGAAGAAAGTGCAAGTCACTTTGCTGTGTAACACAAACAACAGCGTTATCATCATTTATCAGAAACTCAAAAATTTAAAATTTTGTTTATAACTCAAAAACAAAACACAACAGTCAATTTTGGTTTAGACCATTGAGATTTTCTCAAAAAAAGAGTTCGGGACTGACATCACATATTTTGTTATTTAAATTAGCGGATAGAGGACATAATGAGCATGAAATGTTTAAAATTTACAAACGATTATTATCCCACTATGAACCAAAAGTAAAACTAGCATACTAGCACAGAACGTACCAATCAACTTTTGTATTATCTCTTGAATCATTCGCATGCTTGTGGCAAGATTGGAATTTATGCACACCTAAGTATTAATTACATAATCATACTGAAAGAATGAGAAAGCCACATGTAAATATATAGACATGCACAGTTTAAATTTTCACATGATGTATTTTACAAGAATAAAACTCCAACATGTATTATGTACAGATTTAAATATTTATGTTCTGTATTTAATACTACTTCCCTATAACTACAAACATTTAAAACCACTGATTATGTAGATTTAGCATTTTTTCATCATAATACCCGTAAATGCATATAATTATTCAAGAAAAAATGAATTTTTAACTATGAGTACCAGTGAAGCTAAGCGTGTTGACTCTTGATGGGAACTTTAACTATGAGATAGGAATCGCAGTCTTTTTAGATACTCTTTTAAATAATTTGTCATTTCCTATTAATGTAAAATACTTCTATAATACATTGAATTTGATAGCTCAACAGAAAGATATAGGGTAAGATGACTCCTGGATTTAATGATTGCCAATTCCAACGAGAATAATTAGGGAATTGATCTTATAAAATCAATGGTTAGGATAAGAAAGGCAGCTTTTCATACAATCTCTTGTAAACCAGTACAGTACTTTATTGTACGTTTGATATACATACATATGTAGTTTAAAAGAGCAGTATGTCATAAGCAAAATCAAATATTATAATATATTTATATTATTTTCACATTCAAGACCTATATTTTAAGAATAAACTGCATTTCAACAATGATGTTCTATTTTTAGTTTACAATGACTTGGTAAAAATTTGTTAAAATCGGCGATGACCTTTCTTGAGTCTCATAAATGTCTAGAATGAACTGTTGAGTTTATAATGAGATAATACGATGAGAATTAATTATTAAATAGATTTTGATTCTTATACCTCAAATTGAAATAATGCTTGTTAACTTGTTTACCTGTGTATCTATATGGCATAGTACTATTTTAATTATTGCTTTATTTATTTATTTGATTAAATATTGATTTATGATTTTTAGAATATTTATGAAGCATTATAGATACACTAATTTACTATATATTATACACAGTGTGACAAGTAATTTTTAAGACTGGATCAATAAAACAGGATAGAAACAAAATACACAAAATCTCAATTTGGTTTTATTCAAAATAATCTCTTGTTTCAATACACTTGTTACAGTGATTTGTGGTATTTCCTCTAGTTCCCACGTCAAAGCTATTTGGATGGGCAGAATGTCTTTGAAAAAGCATCTTTTTAACTTCAATTTCAATTTTGGAAATAACGAGAAGTCACACGGGGCCAAATCAGGTGAATATGGAGAATGATTTAGTACACAGACTTGATCTTTGGCCAAAAATTGATGAACAATGAGTGACTTGTGAGATGGCGGGTTATCGTGCAACAGAGTCCAACTGTCTGGATCTTGATAATCGGGATGGATACAACGGATTCTGGCCATCAAACGCTTCAAAACTGCAAGATATTAGTCGCCAGTAATTGTTTGACCAGAAAGAACGAATTCTTTGTTGCTAATTTCTTTATTATCAAACGTGATGAGCATTGTCTTGATTTTTCGACTTCCATTCCTCAGTTTGATGCTTGGTTTTTGGATTGCATTAAAAGTACCATGTTTCATCATCCACAACAACTGATTTCAGGAAGTTTGGATCATTTCTGGTGGCTACAACGATATTTATGGAATGGCAAACCCTCATTACTTTTTGTTCATCTGTCAAAGCATGTGGAACAAACTTAGCAGAAACCTTTGTTTTGCCCCTTGTGAATAATGGTCCAAATCGTCTCTCGGTTAATGTTCGTAGCTGCTTCTATCATTTTCAGTGAAGCATTGTGGTCATTTGCAATAAAATTGTGTATTGTTTCGATCGTTTTAGGTGTTCGAACTGAAATTGGCATTCCCATATGTGATCATCTTTCACATAAAAATATTTGATCGACTTAAACAAGCATCACCATACACTTGCTGTATTAACTGGTACGTTTCTGATGCACTTTTACCAATTCTTGCATTAAATTTAATAACCACTCTTTGTTCCATGATATAATTTCAACTTGGATTAACAATTTAGTTAGGAATAATTGTCATAACTTTGTCATTTATCATGTGATTGGCATAACTTAGGCACGTTAGATAGACCTTTCTAATGATGCTACCACTCAACAGATGTTGCCACTACTTGCTGAGATATGGCGCCAGTCTTAAAAATTAATTATTGCACTATGTATATGTAAATACGAATAAACCTAAAACAACATATTTAGAAAGTAATCTTTCAATTGGGTTGCAATGTGAATTAATTAAAGAGTTTCTTAGAAATCCTTATCTGTGCTTCGTTTGCATTAAGCATTAAAATAATAATTGATGCTACGTGTTTATTTGCAATTAATTTTTGCAAATCCTTAAATATTGTTGTTCCTTAATGCCATCTGGTATTAAGTAGTAGAAAGTACTATGGAAATTTTTAATGGTAATATTTTAAAAAGATCATGCCGTATGAATAGTTGCAGAAAAGCGATAGTGCTGCCATTGTTTATATTAGGAATGTTTATCTGCTAGTCTTATAAAATCAATGGTGCACATAATTAAAAATATTTTCTTGAGTGGTAAATTATGTAACATTCGTCAATGCAGAGATCAACTTGATATTCCCAACACCAATTCTTAATTTTACGTTTCCTCGATCTGTATTATAACACACATGGAAAATTCATTGAGCTTTTCTTCTAGCAGCAGTTGCTGGTCCGTTATCGAAATAGTACTTCTCTATAACATTTACAACAGCTAGCCTAGATTAATGTTTAGTCTTTTTTACTAAATCTGATTGAAATGAATTTACCATATTCTGCCAAAATTTAATGAATAGTATTTCAAAGAATTGTTAGCTGTTAGCATATCACACTTAAGATGGTTAGATATACACTGTGTCCTAAATTGGGGATGCATGTATTGCTATCTCAGTTAATATTAGAGATAGAGAGTCAGTTAAATAGGCAATGTTTTAGAGGATTGTACGGGAAATTTGACGGTGTCTTCAAATTTGATCTAGCTTTGGCCGTTTTCGAACTAATCCAAAAAAACCAAAAGCATTTCTAAATTTCATCCTATCTCGTTAATTTAAATAATGACATCGTTTTAACTTGGACATTGTTCAAGCCCTTTTTAATGTTTTTTGCAGCAACACTAAAATTTTGACATCGAAAAAGAACAATACTTTCTCTATACTATATTTCGTATAGGTAAGAGAAAGTAAAAATGAGGATAGGAGTTACAAAGGCAATAGGATATAAGATTTCGCAAAATGAAGATCTCATTAACAAGATTTATTTTTGAAAGTGGATATTTTGAATAATCCTAGTCATACCTTTGGGGAACATAAAAATTGCTTAGCACTTGACTATTTCTGTAAAAAGACCAAGCCTGATAACACAAAATTATGTCTATAATATGAAACTTTCTGATATTTATGAGAAAGTAATGGATTGTACCAGATGGTTACCAAATAATGCCAAAAGTTTGATTCAAAATGTTGACAGCAACATTGTTGAAAATTTAATTCCATAATTGCCAAGTTTACAGGTGGCAAAAAATTGATTATGTTTTGCATCAGCCATATCAAAGTAGATGCTCAGCTGCAGTAGTATCGTATATCACAAAAAGACCTTTATACACTATACACAAATTTATTCGTAACGATAGAAGTCCGTCCAAGATACCTGAAATGTTTGGAGCTACGAAATAAAAGACAAATATCAAAGACTGTTCAACAAAAGCAGCGCAGACGAGAAGAAAAGGCAAAGAAAAGCTTAATATTAATGAAAATGATGAAAAATATTACAGAAAAATGAGTATGAAACCAGACATGGATGAAGATGAACTTGGCTCAGCAAAATATAACTTTCTTGATAATTAAGAAAAAACTGAACAAGAGAAGATTGAATTGGAGAAAAATACAAGGAATCAGTCTGAGAGTAAACTATGGAAAAATATGCAGATGAATTTGCTGACAGCATCCAACTTTGGTACTCTTTGTCGAAGGATGGACCATACACCATGTGCCAAATTAGTAAAAATTCTACTTTCTAATGCTGACAACAAACTTTCCACGCAAGTAATTAGATGGGGCCAGAAGCATGAAGATGACGCTATTAGGGGAATTGAAATTAGCTATAACTTAAAAGTTGAAAAATGCAGTTTATTTATTGATAAAACAATTAATTACATTGGTGCTTCGCTAGATGGTGTTATCAACGATGATGGACTGGTAGAAGTAAAATGTCCATTTTCTTCCAAGGATCTTACTCCACAAGAAGGAATTATAGGGGAAAAAATCATATTTTGGACGTTTAAGGACAACACATACCATTTAAACCTGAAGCACAAATTGTATTATCAAGTATGACCAGCTTCATGTGACAGAGGAAATACTGTATTTTTGGAGTATGGACAAATAAAGGTTTAAAATGTGAAACTATTGTAAAAGATGATGCTTTTTGGGAAAAGGAAATAGAATTCAAATTAAGAAGATTTTATGAAATTTGTATGTTGCCAGAAATTGTAGATTCCAGGTTGCAGAGGCATTTGCCAATTTGAGAACCTCAATTTATAATAGATGCTATAGCTGTGCGCAATAAAAGAATAATTAAGAAATCATCACTCGAATAAATCATTGTGCACCATTAAACTCTAAACCAAACTTCTAAATATTTCTGAGAAGCTGAAGCAGAACTTTATACAATACGGTCATTTTCATCTTTTTTACAGAAATTAGTTTAAAAGTTTTTTATTGGCTTGTTCCTATAATTATATGCACCATTGTTATTTGGTAAGTTAAACATTAGATTAGCTTTGAACTGCTGAACTTTGTTGTGCACTTTAATGAAGACATAGGTACAAGACTCAAAAAAATAACTAAAAATGTGATTTTATATTTAGATAAAGCTTAACATCATATAAGCAATGACTTTATCAAAGAGTCTTAGAACAATTTATGGCTGACTAATAATAATACAATATGAGAGAAAGAAGAGATTTACTATTATCAAGATTAATACCGAAATTGCGATCACTCTCCATTGACGCAGATTGAAGAGAAACTAAATGAAATTGTTTTGTTAATGAAACAACTGTGTGAATATAATCCAAAATGAAATTTACCAATGGGTATTTGAAGAATCAGCTCACGTTATTTTATCAGAGGAAGAAATTGTAAAAGAAAATTTAGCTCCAGAAGAGAACAAAGAACGTATATCTAACATAAATGATGTATCTGAAGGCATTTGTAGTGTGAAAAATTCAGATGCAGTTTTGGCTTTTAATGTTTGCTTATGCTGGGCCTTAGAAAATGTAATTCTATCTCATCAAATCCTTCTCTTCCAGCAGTTGCGATGTGACACGATAAAAAAAGATAGTGCATGTTATAAGCAAAATAAAATTACCGATTTTCTTAAAAAGTAATAAGAAATTCTTTTATATGTAATTAGAAATTTTGTGTTATTTTACTTAATCTTTTCTTTCAGTTTGTTCAATTATAAACATCAGTAAGTACAGAACACATTAATTGAACTTTTATTTTTTCATACATTCAGTAATCCAAAACCTTTATTATTTGAAATGGTCCTTACATTTAGTAAATAGTTTGGATTATAGTGTAGCTACTGTTTTATAGGAAATATTCCCTGGTCTAATAACATTTCAAGGCCCATGCGCTCACTGATTTTACTCTGTGCAATTCTTTCCTATAGAGCTTCCTCAAAGTTAAGCTTAACAAACATCAACCCAATATCCTAAGAACCTCGAAGGACATTTGGAAATAGGCTTGCTATCAACTAGTAACAACACTACAATTATTATTGGCTACTAGCCTTCCAAATTACAAGTAGATTGTGTATAAATACAATAAATAAATGCAAAATAAAGGATATTTTTATTTTCTCTTACCTATATGAAATATGGTATAAAGTATTGTTTTTGTCCAAAATTTTCGATGTCGAAATTTTAGTGGAAATACACGTTTTCGGGTTCCCTTGAGTCCGAAAATAATGTTTTTAAAAATTGGTCTGTTTGCGTGCGTGCGAGTGAGTGAGCATGTATGAGTGAGTGAGCATTTTTTAATACACAAATATAATTTTAATTCCTTCTAAGAAATACATACATACATATTTATGCATGTTTAAAGCATAGATATTATTTACATTACGTACATACAGACATCATTTTCCATATTTCTCAGGTTAAATCTATTCCATCAGACCTATATTTCCTTTCCATGTTCGCGTTAAGCAGTTTCCGGCTTGGCCTATGTATTTCCCCTATAATTTTCACGGGACCGTACATATTTTCCGGAATAAGCAGGATTCCGGCTTTTCCAGTTTTTGCCTTAAACAGTTTTCGCTCTAATTAGTAATGTAAATTAGAAGAAAATTAACGGCCTATATCAAGGAAATAAAGCGTTTCTGATCACAAAAGAATCTTGTTATTTTTATATGATTGTCCATTCTGTTTTTGGGGCCGGTATGTGTACCTGTTTTATTTTTACTATATCGTGGCATCAAATGTTTATCTTTTCCGGTAATATAAGTTAGGAAATTTGATCCTTTAATCACCAGACATGTTGTTTTCTGTTGATAAAGACATTATTTTAATGTAATATTTTTAAACGATATAACATATGTACAAAATATAGGTATTTCATTTTGACATGGTTTATCCAATTTTTATTAATTATACCTGTATTTAGAAAAAATTTTTCTTTCAATATTTTTGCTTAGTCTTTATAGATACATATGTATGTACACTACCGCTCATAAAAGTATGGACACTTGATAAGTTTATGCATATTTGTATAGAAACCCGAATTCTAGGAACAGAAACGACACAAAACTACACAAATTAGATATTTAGTTTACTATTGAATGAATTACATTCAGAATTATGGTAAATAACATTATGCTTTTCAAAAAAAAAAGGGAATTATGAGGATTACAGTAATTGTACTATTTGGGAATTTTAAGTTTTATTTTAATCCGGCTCTTAAATAAGTATTACTTGAACCCAAATTCCAAAAATTGATATAATACACTCTGGATTATTATATTTACCTACCTGCTTAAGAACCCAGCCTCTCTATAATTATTTCCTTTAGTTGCAAGATATCCGTGCACATCGAGTGTTGTATTAGTATGTTTTAATTAGAAATGTTATATCTGTAGTGTAAAAATGCCCCGTAGAAAACCGTTATCATTGGAAAAGCTGTTCAGCAATATTAACGCTTCACCAAGAAGGATATTCCATAAGAAAAATTTGCACAAAATTAAAAATGAAAAGGTCAACTGTTAGTTTAACCGTTTGCAGTTTTGAAACAACTGGCAGTCTTGCCAATAAAATTGTCCAGGACGATCGCGAGTGATATCAGCAGCAGACGATGAACGGATTAAATTAATAAGTAAGAGAAACAGATGATTAACGGTTCCTGAAATTACAGTGGAACTTAATCAGGATCAAGCCAAACAAATTTCTGTTAGTACAGTAAAACGTCACCTAAAAGAAGCTAAGCAAGCGTTTGATTGGCAACAATTTTATATTTATGCAGGATAATGATCCGAAACATACTTCCTTACTGTGCAAGAATTACCTCCAGCAAGCAAAAAACAAAGGAAAGCTTCAAATAATGACGTGGCCCCCCAAAGTCCAGATATTAATCCTATCGAACTGTTATGGAATGAGCTTGATAGAAGAATCCAAAGTTGAAGAATGAACTCTGGACTACTTTAGAAAGGACATGGAATAATATTCAACACGGAACTATTCGAAAATTGATCGAAAGAATGCCAAGAATAATGCGTCCAGTCATTAATGCTAAAGGAGGGTTTTTTTAATGAACAGAAAGTTTAAGTGAATAGAAATGATTTTTTAGTCAGAGTGAGTTTTTATTTTATGTATTATATTAGAAATATGTA
>JAHWXV010663586.1:0-13590 GCA_024586415.1 Phrixothrix hirtus
AATATATATATATATATATATATATATATATATATATATATAAGTTCTAAGTCAGCATCCTAGCAGAAATAGAAATAAATACAAATGATCTTTTTAACAGATTCCGCACAATATATTGTGATAAAGCTAGTTAATTGTCTAAAAAATTTTATTTAAATTCACTAATAGTAAAAGAAATTATTTATACTTGTTTACTTAAATATTTATTTCACAATATACTAAAAATAAACGTTTATATTTCTATTTATGTATAACAGCAACTTAAGAAGACAATATTCTTAAAAAAAACTTTATCTAAGGGTATTTAATCTGGTATTTATATAGAACGAAGAAATCACAGAATATTACGGAATAATAAAGAATGAAATTAGCCATGCTACTCTTGTAATAAATTGCAGCGCCATGTATCTTGGTTGACCTTGAATTTATTTAGATAAATAGCGGATATAGTAATGAGTTATTCACGATTACATCATTTATTTCAATCATAAGAAGCCATCTACAGTGTTCCATGATGTATTCTAGAATGTTCTATAAAATTATTGCTGTTGCTAATTTTGTTACTATATGCATACACATGAATACATAAATACGTATGTATGCATGCATGTATGTATTTATGTATGCATGTACTGATTGACAGCTATAAATATTACCAATTGCGTAGCTACATAGTTTTAATTTTAAATACTTACAGCGTAAATCCCTTGAATGAAATGCTTATTTCAATCCATGCTCGCTGTCATTGCTGTCATTGTCATTGTTAAGTTTACACACGGCTACCTTTACTCTAGCGCTTTGTAGTTGCGGCTGCAAAGGTTGAAGATCTTGTTCGCACACAGACTAAAAGTAGCGCGTAGCATGCAACTTTCTTACTGCAGCTACTTAAAAAGGCTGCATTTCTAAAAAAAGGAGGTTGTAAACCTCTTGACAACACATTTATAATTCGTAGCACGCTAGTCGCAGCATGACCACGGCGTTAAATTGTTTTATTTGCGAATTTCACTTTACTAAATATGATTTGTGTAATGAAAAATTGACAGTGGAAGGTTGCTTATTTTTGTCGTTTTAATGACCATGGCCCACCATTATCAAAATACCCACTGTATCAATAAATAGTGTAAGTCGTCAAATATATAAAAAACGTATCTAATTATCTAACTATACATCTGTATGTACAGATGTACATACAAACGTATATGCATGGGTAAATACCTTAACGTCATATTACTAATATGTTCATAATTTTACGTATCGCAGTCGTAGCAAAAGTTTCAGAAAAGAAATATTCTGTACTTAAACTGCAACATCGATAAATTGCATTGGAGTTATATTTACTTTACCACAGTAAATATTACGGAATTGTTACATATCTTTCTATTTTAACGTAAAAATTGCCTGATTCACTTTTTCATCTGTCAAAATAGTGTAAAATTTACCGCTTATAATTACTAACCCGTATTATACGTTTCAGCAGCGCTAGAAGTACCTGCGGCGTAATAAAAACAATTCATAGTTATTCTTAAGAAATTTCACTTTATAATAAAAATGTAAGTAGTTATAACTATCTGTAAATATTTTACAAGTCATTTGTCAAGGTTTTGTAAGGTTTTTGTTGCTATTATTTACTACTACAATCTAAGGGATTTGCTAGTTGAAACACAAGTTCCAATAACGCTAAAATGAGCAAAGAATTTAACCTCAAAATATTTAGATGAACATTCCCAAATTTTATCCAACTTGTTAATACTAATCAATGAATAACGTCACTTTGTTCAAATTAGCTTGTTAATATTTTAGTTATTTTTACTTCAGATACTTTACATCTACAATTTACGTGGAAATATGTTGTATATTTTCACCTGAAATACATCAGTGGTTTTTTTATACAATTTTTGCAATGTTTATTTTTATAAATATTAATATTTCTCGAGTCAAAAATATGGTATGGAGGTACCATAATCACATTTGTGAACAAATAGGCAATCGTTTCTATTTTAGGAGCATTGTATACGTTACACACGTATTATACCTTCTCGATTACTATAGAAGTATTCATCCATATTTACCGTTTACTGTATTCCTTGTAATCTAACGGTAAAGTTTTATAGAAAACGATAGCAATATAATGTGCTACAAAGCTATTTGAGTAAGACAAAAGCAACATTATTATTAGGAGGAGGCAAAGTAAATAGAGATTTCAGTAACTACACTGTAATGTAATTAACACGTAACTCTCTAGTTAGAGAAACATAATTGAAACGGTGATAGATAGGTAATATATACGTAACTGCTATTCGCCACTTTAGTGATATATACGTTATAGAAACGTTTTAGGATGGCTGAAGTGGGAAGTAACCAAACACCTTAAAGTCAACTTAGGAGTTGTTAATACGTATCTATAACTAAAAGTGCTGTTTGGATTAGGTTGTTTGATTTACACTGTGGTAAATGAAAGGCGGCAAACCTTATTTTGGAGTCTTTATCAATGCCTTTTTCCCATTTCCGTGTTTTCACTCTTATAACGGGAACATGCGTCGAATTGTATCAATTCATTTCGTCATATTTTACGTTATTTCACTGCATTGCAGGAAAACGTTACACTCCACGAACATTGGTGGGAGATGGCACGCGTAGGTGCTTGAAAAATGGTGCTGACTGTGGTTAGGTGAAGTTTTTTACAGGTGATTAGTTAGCAGACGGTATTAATTGTTCTGCTGTAGTCGTAATGTCTTTGTCCTGGTCAGGAAGTTTTTACGGTTATATTTTGTTATATAGAGGGATTTTCATGCTTTCCTTGTTGGTTTTGGTTTAGATGGAGGTGTTAGCGGTGAACCGTCAAACAGCTTTAGCAAGAACCGGTTGCGCTTTCAGGTTGTGTGACGGTGATTTGATGGCCTTCTCCAATTCCATGTTGATGCCAGGGTGGGTGGAATACATGACGATTGTTGGGGAACTGGAAGGCGTTGTGGGCGGGGTCAGGTTTTCCCATTAGAATACCTTTATCCATGGCCGTCAGGTGGAGAGGTGGCGGTTGTGTGAGTAGTTGTATAAGAGGCAGGCCCATGATCCCTTGAAAGGCTTCAGCTAAGTCATCTGGGGTTGTTATTATCTGTTTCCGTGAATGTTTGCCATTAACCATGAAGTCCACAGACGGTGTCGTTCTCCAGGTAATTTTGGGCTTAAACAATTTATTAATTGGGACGTCAGAAATTGAGGATAAATGAGGCATGTCTCGTAGTCTATTTAGTGCATAATTTAAATTTTTGTGTTCCTATCTGCCTTTTATGCTGAATTTTTATTATTTGTTTGTGCTATTTCTTTATATTCTTTTGATGGTTTGATATTCTTCACGTGAATAAGTCCCATTACTTTGTTATCGTTTATTCTTTTAGTTGTAATCACTTTTTGATATAACCTCGACTATTTTATAGGGCCCGGAAAATTTTGGTCATAATTTCTCGGAAATTTCTCTTTTGGATTTAAATAATAGTCGTCCGTGTCGGTATGAGACGTATAGTGGATGCAGTTGAGCATCGTGCCTTCATAAATTATAATAACGGAGTGATTGCGTAAAAGGTTTGGTTAAATTTGTCTTTGCAAGCTTCTGTATTTTATCTAGGTGTTGCAATTGTTTTTCGTACCCCTGTGTACCTGTTGGCGGTTGGTACAGCTTTCCTTCACGGTGCCTTCACCTTGTGCCATTAGAGTTTTAGGTTGTTGTATTTCCTTCCCTAAATTTTATAGTATGGGTGTAAACCCTCTCAATTCACGTCTGGCGGTATATAAAGCGAAGCAAATTTAATGTACTTATCTCTATGTTTATTCTTAGCTGCTTGTGCTGTTATCGTCCCAATGACTCGGTTAATTCTTTCTACAGAATTGACATGCCGTGTTTAATTTATGTGCTTTTGCGAACGTTTGTGCCATATTCTGAGATATTTTGTTGGCGTATGGCAGGCTGCTGCCATGCAGGTGTGCCAAATCTGTATATTATCATTACTATTAATGCGTGGATCACTGTTTTCGCAGTGGCGGTTCGTATCGATTAGATTTCTACGTATTTCTTAAATGTAACCTAAAATAATGCAAGATATTGGCTTAGTTTCAGTAATCGCGTTATTGCGTCTACCAAATTTGTATTGATTGTGTGCCACAATCCATTGATTCTTGTGAATCATAGTTTCCCGGCTGGTTTTTGTTCTAATGATCTATATTGTTGGTAACATGAACATTTTTCTAGGTATCTTTTGATATCTTTTTGCATTCTGTGTCAATGTTAGTTTAATTGTACCCGGTTGATAGTTTTGTTTGTTCCTAAGTAGCCTGCACTATGGCTGTCGTAATTTTCGGCGATTATCGCTTTTCTTACGTGGTATGCACATTATCCAATTTGGTTGTACGTTTCTATCTATTTCTTCTATTACGGTTCAGAAGGTTTTCTATAAATTTTGCTGTTGTTTTATCACATAAAAGCGCTCTGTATTGATGTAATTGTGCATATGTGACGTTATATTCCACGGTTACATGGTTTAGACTGCCCATTTCTCCACAGACGCATAGAGGGTCTACTGTCTTGTTTATCTTGTGTAAATAGATAGGGAAAGCACCATGTCCTGTCTAAAAGTATTCTAGTCCCTTGAAGGGACAGAACTACCTGCTATGCCTACTAAATCTGAGGTCTGGTACGAGAGAAGAAGTCCTGCTCACCTGACTGCATGCATTCCATTATCTTTGCCATTGTCCCAAAATGATGTTGATAATTCCAGATTTAATAGTCGCGTCTTCTTCTAATATTGTTGTAACCCTATCATTATCGCCTTGATTTACTTTTGTTTAGTTGTAGATGTGCAGGGATAATTTCCAAGATCACTAGAAGGAGATCAGTCGATGTGTTGTCGAGGATGCTGTTGACCTGGGTATTACTCCCCTTTGAGTACTCACTAGCATTTGCTTTATGTTACTGACAGCATATGTAATATTTGCCATATGTACGTTGTTCAGATACAATCTGGCACAGTTTAGCGTGATCTTAAAATCTTTTTGGACATTATGGCAACTTTATGTGCGATATTTATCGATCCTCGCAAACGTGATTAATAGGGTTCTGTTTTTATCTACTCTTACATCTAGGTATCTGGTGCTCTTTGCCATGGAGATTTTGTGTTTCCTATTTTTATGATTGGGTCTCGTTGCAGATTACGCCTTACTAAGGTATATGATAACATTTCGAACTTTATGGTGCCAGAAGACTATTATTTGGCATGCTTTACCGCAAACGGAGTGACAGCCGCCTGAAATTTATTGGAAGCGGAGACTATTACCTCTCTAGCTCTGGGATGGGAATGCCATTTAAACTTCCGTTCATAATTACTACCGCCTAACACGTGTGAGTAATATCCAAATACTCTAATTACCCATTTTCTGTACACGTGCATCAATTAAGTACTATTTAAGCACGAATTAAACTACATTACGTATAATTACACGCACTTGGCAGCCTCTTCCTAACACAGGTTACCCCTTTGCAGCACATGTACATAAGCTAACCGTCATTTGCACAATTAAAACCGCGAATTGAACTGCATTATGTTTAATTAAAACTCCAGCTAACACACAGGTCAACCACGTCTTATAGTATAGGCGCATACACCTTTCTCCAGCACGCATAATTATAACCGCGAATCAAGTCACGAATTCATACGTATTACGCTTAATCACAACATAACGCAACATTCTCCCCTCTATACAATACACATGTATGCATCTATCCACAGTACACATAACTAAAACAGCGAATCAAACCGCAAATCAAACCGCGAATCAAACCACGAATATAACCGTTAACTCAACTGCATTATGCTTAGTTACAGTTCCGCCGAACACATACTACACTCCTTTAAAACACATTCTTACATCCATCTACAGCTCACGTATGCATACATCCATCTACAGTACATGCATTCAAAGCCCCAAATGAAAGCGCGAATTCAAATGCATTACACCTAATTGTAGCTTATCTCTTTACACCACACGGTTAAATCCATCTACAGCACACCTACATAGATCAATTTGCCGACATTAGCGCAATTCAAACTGCGAATACAGCGGAAACCGCGAATTGAACTGCTCGCGCCATCGCCATTCCTCAATTCTTTCTCATTGCACAATTACATCGCAATTATCGCATATTACAATTATCATAGCTTAGATTCTGGTCCAGCTGAGACTTACAGAGGCTACTCCTTTTAAATAGTTAAGTGCTTCCAACAACCTATTACAGCATATGATTCTGATAGTAATTTAGGTGATATAAACAGTAAGTTAATCCTAGTTTACTCTTATTTTTTGTAATTGACCACTAGTTTAGGAAATCACTAAATCTATTTTCCTCATTTACAAAAGATATTTTGATAGCCCATATTTAGTAGATCAAGTTGGAGTTAGAAGAGATATAGAAAGTGCTATTAAGCTGAGTGGAAATTGTACGTGATTATGTAATGTTACCTTTTGTTTTACCTCAAGAAGTTAAGTGAACGCGCATATCTTGAACTTCATCAAAGTCTTTTAGAATACCGATCTTTATAAGCGACATAAGTTTTACTGTATGTATGAGTGTCCCCCCACAATGTTCTTCACCGGACATAGTCAATAAAAAAGAGGCTATTGTTGTATATGGCATACAAGGTCTCTGGGTTTGATCTCGTTGAAAATTTGACAATGAGATTACCGGAATCCATTGTCTTTGAGGATATTGTAATGGATCTTTCAAAAGTCGCACCTAGATGCCGGTAGTGAATAATTGCTGAACAGTGCCACTTTGTTTATACCATGTTTAACATTTGTCAAGTAAATACATGTATAATTGTAATGATGAATATCTACACGGCAGAACAACGCATTAAAGTTATTCAAATTTAATAAAAATGGTCGATCTTAGAAAAACGCATTTCGTAGACTTCGTAATTATTTCAGTGTAAATAATTGTCCATATGAATCGCCAATTCTAACATTATTGAAACAATTTGAAGGAACAAGTTTGGTTAATGTTATAAAATATCTGGTCAATCAAAAAGTGTACATTCCAATGAAGATATTGCTGCTGTAGCACAACATGTTGATGATGAGTGTTAAACGTCGAATTTTATATTATCCGTTATCCAAGGGGCATATTTGTATTTAATTTTTACTGTTTTATAAGGAGCATGTTTATTATATAAATCTGTTATTGCATTATTTAATATACTAAATTTAGTATTAATGTCCTTTGAATGATAAATTACGTGAAGTGGCAGTAATTGTAAATCTTCTTCAAATTCTATCAAATTAAAATTTTTAAAATCGGGATATGTTTTAGTTAATGGCAATTGTTTAGGACACTCCAAATTAAGTACACAATACACTAAATCGTAATCATTATTAATCTCAATCCCATAAGTCTTAATCATGGAAGGTGCATTTGGTAATCTGACATCTGCAAGAGATTGAGAGTTATGGGTGGATCGGGTTGCTTCTGTAATGTGTTGAATTAAATTAAAACAATTTAGGAATTACTGAAAGTATTTAGGTGAAGCACTATTAAGAGAAAACATATTAATATTTACATCGCCCAAACAAATTACTTTATCCGATATAGACATACACAAAGTAAACGAAATTTCAAGTTCATCTACGAATAGTTTATAATTCATAGACGGTGATCTATATATTACATCTAGAACATACGTATCTATCTTAATTCACAATTTCTCAATGGCTTCATTTGAATTAATAACTTTAAAATGCAAAAAAATTTTTTTAAGTACACCAAAATGCCTGCTTCCTGATTGTCCCTATCTTTGCAGATGAAATTATAATTTTTTATTGAAATACAGTCATCACTAATATAAGAAGAAAGCCAACTTTCAGACAGAGCCAGTATATCATAATGAATGATAATGTTTCTAATGTAATCAATTTTTGGCAACAATGGCCATATATTTAGATGTGCAACTTTTCGATTCCAGGTGTTGTTCATATCCAAAAAATGACAATTGAGTGATAAGCAAAAGTTTTGTATTTACAAATAACAAAAATGATAGCTTTTAACAATAAACGAGAAAGTTATTGTTATTATAGTAATTATTTAATGTAAAATGAAATTATAATACTATAAATATAACTAAAATACAAAACAAAGAAACTCGAACAACTATAAAATGGCATCGCGCTTATTGCCTCGCTTAATCATTTAGTGATTTAAGATCATTGAAAGAATTGATTTTATGTACCTGTTTACTAGTTTTTACGAAAATATTTCTTTCATTTGTCCAGACTAATTTGGGACCAAATTTTTGAATCGCTTCATTGACAATTTCCATTTTTCTCCATGTTAAATTTGCACGTATTAATTACTTTCGTTCCTTTTAATTTATATCTATTATTGAAGACTTGCTTTTTCATACTTCATTGAACAAGTTTTACCATGATAGGTTCATGTCTTCCTTCACGTCCTTTAAATCAGTGACTAATATCAATAGCATTATCAGGAAATGTGACACCAAGCTTTTCTTTGCATAGATTAATCACAATACTATCTGTGTTTTCCCTTTGTTCTTCCGGAATTCCATAGATTCTTAAACTGTTTTTTCTACTGTATTGCTCAAACGCATCTATGGCTTCTTCTGCATCAATAACATTTTTTTTAAGTTGTGTTTTTAGTTCTTGCACCTTTTCTTCCAATTTCTTTATTGTTTTCGTTAATTCAGCTTTTATCGCAGAATTAATCTTAGCTTTTAATTTCTCCAGGAGCAAATCACTCACCAAAACTTTATCTACAATTTTTTGGACCAGCTCATCATTTCCGTCTTTAGCTTCTAGTTTGTTATCTTTATTGCGATATCTTGTAGACATTGTGATAATAAATGGAGTGTGGCCTCAATAAAATAAGATAATATTGAAATACGTATAAATTAATATTGAATTACATATAAGGGATATCAATTTAAAATGCAGCAGCGCGTATACACGTGCACTAGCTTCGATGGTCGAACATATATGTAAATTTTATAAAGCACACGTTAAGTATTTAGGCTACATTATAAATAAAGTAGGGCTGTATAAAGATGAAGACAAAATAAAAGCAGTTTTAGGCATGTTGAAGTCAAATAACCAAACACAAGTTCGAGCATTTTTAGGGTTAGTAACTTACTATGGTAAAGTTATGCATAAGTTAACTGACATTTTGAAACCCTTATATAATCTGTTAAATAAAAACATAAAATTTGTTTAGTCTAAAAGTTCTAGTTCATTTAACCCTCAATTATCAGTTAAATTGCCATGTGATGCACGAAATTATGCATTAGCTGCAGTGTTAGTTCACGTATATCGCGCATGTATAGAAAAACCAATTACATTTGCTTCAAGAGTATTAACAGTGTCAGAATTAAACTGTAGTACAATACATACAAATACTTTAGCTATATATTTCGTAGTCTGTAAATTCTATCAGTGTTTAATGGGCAGAAAGTTCACTTTGGCTAGTGATCACAAACTTTTGTTGGCAATATTTGGTAAAAATAAAGGAATACCTCTACAAAGATGGGCATTTTCCTTATCAAATTTTGATTATGAAATGGAGTATATTAAAGAACCGTTAAACATAGGAGCGGATAGGTTGCCAAGGTTACTTCCAGAGCCGAATGTTACATCAACAGATCATAATGTCGAGAATTTTGATTACTTTAATTTTATGAAAAAATTTATACTAGTAGACTCCAAAATTATGACAGTGGAGTCGCGTAAAGATCCTATAATTAGTAAGGTCATTAATTAAGTTTGTAATAGTAAATTTCCTTTAACGAAAGATTGTCAACCAGAATTTAAATCATATATAAATAGGAAAGATAAATTAAATGTTGACCTGGGTATTCTAATGTGGGGATATAGAGCCATTATTCCGCAAAAGTTGCGATCACGGTTATTACAAGAATTATGTGCTGCGCATTCAGGTATGGTAAAAATGAAAACTCAAGCTACAGCATTTTTTGTTGGGCAGGATTAGACAGTGTCTAAAAATGTTGTTAAAGGTTGTTCCTTATGTAATTCATTTCAGGAAAAACCGCCAAAGGCAAAATTTAATTCCTTGGTGTCATGGTTTGCATGACAGATTGTATGTAGATTATTTAGGTCCGTTCGACAACAAAATGTACTTGCTAATCATAAATGCATATAGTAAGTGGGTGGATATTTTTTGAATGTCTTCAATAGACTCTAAAGCAACATTTGAAGAGTTACGTGTAGTTTATCTAGGTTTGCTTTACCTAATTCAATATGTACTGACGATGGTACTCAGTTCATTCCATGGGAATTTTAAAATGTTTGCAGCCTAAATGGCAATACACATGTAACATTCCTACCATTTCATCCAGCCACAAATTGAGGGACTGAGAACCCCGTAAAAAATTTTAAACTTTATCTTGTTAAGTCATTGAAGCAATTGTACAACGGATACACTAATAAGTAGATATTTGTTTAGTTATCGAACAATAATTCATTCGAGTACAGAGGAAACACCTATTAAGTTAATGTTAGGTAGAGAAGTTAAAAGTCGTTTCATAAGTTTCATAAAACCTACAGTCAGAGAAAATTCTAGGGAATTACAAATCAAAAATTTTGAAGAGAGGAAGGATTTGCGCTTTGAGAACGGGGAGTATGTATTCGTTCACGATTACCGTAAACCAAACAAAAAAACTTGGTTAAGGGGTCAGATCGATGAAGTATTAGGTAATAGGACCTTTTGAGCAGAGTGTTAGAGAATGGTCAGGTATGGAAAAGGTATGTAGAACAATTGCATAGAACAATTCAGTCTAACTATGATTCATGTTAGGTTTGAGTACAGATTATGGTACGGTGACAATACCATATTTTACTGAACAGTCTGTACTTGTGTACAGCAGTAATAAGGAAATTTTAGATGACAGTAACAGCAAAAGTGTAGTGCTACAATGTGAAATTAACCTGTCCATAAGCAAAGCACTTCCCAAGGAAGGCACTAATAAGAGTGAAATTATACGTGTCAAATGTGACCCAAATCAGCTGCCTAAAAGAGTAATAAAGCCGCGTAAAAGGCTAAACTCGTAAATTAGTAGTAGTAGTTAGTTTAGCAGGGAGTATTGAAACATATTACATCCTATAAGTGACGTTATCCAGTGAACAGATATTAGAAAAGCTTCATAGGGATTGCGCACAAGCCAGCGAGCATCATTCCAGCTGATGTAAAATGTAGAATGTATACTTATCTTATGTTGAATCTTTTATAATAAATAAGGTTTGATTTTTGATTAAAAATAATTGCATTTCGACGGACAACACGTTACAAGAGTTTAAAGAAGGATCTACTAATATTAATAAGGGGGTGCGAAAAGGGAGACCATCTGTAGTCACTAAGTGCTTGACTAAGAAAATTGATAGAAAAGTTCAAAGATTATCTTTGGAGATGAAGTATGGGTTTCTCATGTTATATTAGAATCGAAATAGCAATTATGAAATGGCAGTATTCAACATCATCAACCAGAGTAAAGTTCAAGTAAATAATTTCATGTAAATACCAAGCGGCAAATTTTTGAGTACGCAATTCAGAAGTTGGTTGTTCGTTATGGTAAGTGCCTCAATAAGGGTACAAACTATGCTAAAAGGTATATTAAGGTTTAGGCTTTCATGTAATAATAAAATTGTTGTAAAAATGCACTTGCGTTTATATGATATAAAAAGGGTGCTTACATAAAGAACGCGACTCGCATACAGGACTGAGTAAGCATACGAACTTTTTCGACAACAGTCAACAATTTCTGACTAGCAACGCACATCTATATGTATTAAAATTGAAACCAATTGATAGTTACCTCTAGTACAGGGTGGCGTAAAAGGAACGCATGGATTCCAGAAGAGTGCAGCCTGATTAATTGGAAATTTAAAAAGATTAGTTCCACAAAAATAGTCTGTGTATATTTAGGTTTTATTTGCTTATTCTAATTTTAATTATGAAAAATTACGTCCGGAAGATGTTCTCCATTTTGTTGCATGCAGCCCCTCCTCAAAGTTTAGCATTGCATTTCTCAACAATTCTTGTGGTACAGCTACATTTTCTTCACTGATGTAAAGCTTTAATTCATCTAGCATACGAGGATTTGAACCATAGGCCTTCGATTTCTGTGTCATCATACCGTGAGATTTCGTAGTTGAGAAACATTAGTCAGGCAACTTCCATCGTGGCTTTTGCTGTGTGGGTTGTCGCCCCACCTTGGAACTATATTTCTTCTATGTTGACCCGGAGTCTTCGAATTTATGGTAGCAAAAAGTTGCGCAATATGTCAATATAGCGCCTAGAAGTCACTGTTGTAGTAGTTCCTCCTCCTTCAAGCAGATAAGGTCCAATGATCCCTGTTTCTCAAACGTCCGCACTAAGCCGTTACATTAGCACTATGGAGAGATCGCTGATGTAACTTTCTATGGTTCGCTGCTGTCAAATAACGGCAATTTTTTTTTCTTACATAACCGTTTACATTGAAACGTGACTCATCACTCATCAGCAAAAAGGCAGCATCAGCAGCATACCTTTGAAACGTTCTTTCGCAAAGTTGTATGCGTTGAACAAAATCACCTTAAAGTAACTTCTGAATAATCATTATCTTGTAGGGGTATAAGTCCAAATCATTGTGTAGAATGCATTGTAGTAAACACCGGGACAGGTATAAGTGGAAGCGCGACGTCTTGCTAAGCTTCGTTGAGTCTGAATAGCTGCTCTTCATACATTTTCAACGTTTTCTTGTGTTAGAGCTGAACTAGGACAATCGGGCGATGATACATTCATAACAGATCTAGTATTGCGAAGTGGTGTAACACATTAAAATGTTGTGCTTGTGTGGGGATCGCCTCACCAACCGGCACATTGAAATGTCGACAGAACAGACGTTAAAGGGAAATTACAGAATGGTAGTTTCTAAAATACTGTTCAACGGCAAAAGTATGGTGCAGACGTAGTAAGTAGGCTGCCGCTCTTTATCTTCCAAAGCATTATGCAATATAAAGACATGCATTCCTTTGTGCTACGTTATATAAGCAAGATCTATTAGACTTATGTAAATTTTACGTAACTTTTGAACATATATTCTATGATCTATAGTTATAATAGTAACAATAATTAATAATAATAATAACAATAATAATAATAATAATAATAATAATAATAATAATAATAATAATAATACTAATAATTTGACGTTGACAAGTTTGTCAAGTGTTGAATATTTCCTAAAAGTTTATCTTTTTACCCAAATAAATTTTATAATTGGGTAAACGACAAATACGATGATAAATAGTACTTCGACAGATATAGAAAATACCGGAAGTCCTAACCGGGTCACCAAAGGACTAGAGAACGACGTAAGCGAAGTTCGCATCGTTCTTTAAAAAATAGAACTTCGTCAACATTGGTAGTTAGTAGACCGGTCTTGAATTTGGCTACTACTGACACTCCCAAAAAAGTGCAAACCAATAATTTGGGAAGAAGAATAGGTGTCGACTTTCCTAATGTTACACAAAAGGACGTCG
>JAHWXV010663587.1:0-10479 GCA_024586415.1 Phrixothrix hirtus
GTGTAGGGAATTTGTTGTTAATATTCGGCAACGTGTAAGTTTGGTTGCCTATCAATTTTGGTCACGTGGGGTTCGGGATTAAATGAAGTCACTGTATTTTTTAATTTAAAGTAAACAACGATATTTGTACATACAAGATGATATTTTCTTTAACTATATTAAATAATCGAAATCATCCCATTCACGTTAAAAATAACCAAAAAATGTAATTGCGTTATTGTACTTTAATTTTACTTAATCTCATTGTAATTTTACATTTTTAACTTTACAATGCATCCCTATTCGATACAATTTTACATAAATGAATTATATGCATACATAGAATTACTAAAGTGCACGAGACTGATGTCCTAGTTAGCATTAGGAATATTCTGCTTAACATATTTTAAGTTAACATTTCGATAATGGAATGCGTTTGGATTTAATCCAAAACGTCTCCTGCGAAAACAATCTGCATGTAAAACATCATGTTAAATAAAGTGATAATTATAATGGACGTCTACCAATTACGAGAATAGATCGATCAATTAAAATTAAATTGTCCGTAGAAAACACTTAGAAATTCGACAGATAATTTAAAAGTTATTTTTCTTTGTGAAGACATTAATTAATAACTATGTCAAAGAAACAATTAAGAAGAGTTTCCGTAGCATTATATTTACCTAACAATTACATTGAGTTATGAAAAACTAAGAAAGACATCTGAATTATTATATTACATTAAATAATATACATTGCATTAATATTGTTATATACAGGGTATCCGCGATATTAGGTCCATTACTTTAATAACAAACACATCTTAATATGCGCGACAAAAAACAGTTATAAACTATTTTACTAAATTCCAGTTTTCGAAATATTTGCAACTGAAGTTTTCAGCCCGCCCTTGTTTTTTAACATGGTCTACTGTATTCAACAAGAAATGGCTGGTTAACTTATACATCTTTAACCAGTGGCTGAAACCGAACGAATAGTTTCTTTATAATGCATTAGACTTCAGAGTTTCATTAACGAATGTTCTCAAATGTTATTAAATGCCCATTAATTATCATTTAAAATAAAACTTTCATTTTCTTCCTCAAAATTTCTAGTGGAATGTTAATTATGAAAGTTTATAAAACGTTTAAAATAAAAACAAGATTTTTACTTGCTAGATTCTATTTTTAATATGTGTATAATTGTATTATTGAATACGGACACATTTTTTTAAATAAATTTCCCTTTTACAAAGCCGCTTTAACATGACCTCAAATATTTTTGATAAATATCTTCATTTATTAATATTTTCACTCACTTGTCTTGTGTATAATTGAAATTTTGTGAAAATAGTTAAAAATATATTGGTTAATACAAATTTAAAGAATTTTGCGTAATTTGTATCTAGCAAAACCCATTTTCATACAAATTAATGTAAATAAAGCTTGTGTCAATTTAATATATTTATCAAATAAGTTTATATTAATGAATGCGTAAATAATTATAATTAATAAGCAATAGTGTTTTACTGCATCCAAGCAACCTTGACTCGAAATAGTACTTTAATAGTAATAGGTGAGGTACACCTGGAGTCCGTTCCTGTATGTATTGAAGTGGAATCTTTAAACTTTTCCGTTATCAGTTCTGTTACCGTTGGAGGTTGCCGTTGCTGCTAGCTATTCCCGTTTTAGCCTCACCGCTCAGAAATATGTAACTTTTAATCTTTGCTATTTTCATCCATGCAATCACCAATGGAATAGTATTACTATATTTTACAATATACGAGCGCATATTATTTTGTTTGACAATTGTAGACGTAATGTTATATGGGTTATAATAAAAGCTTTAAGAAGTCTTTATACAACATAATACAAAGTTATCCCGTCAATTTAGCCTTGCCAAAAAAGGCTCAATAAATCGCCAAATCAATTGTTTGTTAAACAATCCGCACCATACGTTTTAACTGAATCAATACCGGAAGTTTCGTTCAAACGTAGCATACAAATTTGCGTCTGACCACAAATGTTCATTACGTCCGATATTAACTCTATTGCGAGTGAATTAAGTTTGATAACTAAATAAAATGTATTTAAGCATTGTCGACATTCATCGACATATTGTAGCATTAAGCTACGATGACACAATCACTATCCAAAATGTGGTAATAGGGAGAGTGGTTTGATAGTTCACCAGTCTGAACCCTTTGGAGGATGCACAATGCAATTCTAATTCAAACTTGAACAACTTGTTACGCTCACGTATGCAATGTTTATAAGTAAACGCAATATTTCTATATTCGCAACAAGTTCTATCACATAGGACGTGAATAATAACCATGGAGATAATAGCACTCCAGAAATAAACTATCGCACCTTACTTTTAGGACATGCCCTATTATAATGACAGCAGCATTATAGTTTCTGAGACGGTATAATACTTATACCATACTTTCAGAATAATTTTATTTAAATCATTATTAAATAATATCATAAAATGTGTCAGGTATCTACTGAAATGTGATTAACAAATGTTAAAAGAGAGGATTTTACAACAAAATGTTGTTAGCATAAACAAGACGCTGATTTAGAAGTTTGATTATTAAAATACATTAACTCATTCTATTTGTTTATTAAAATTCATTAATTTGTTTTTTCAACTATGCTTTTGTAAGGCACTTAGATTTAAGCATATTATTCCTTACATCCAAGACACCCTGTATATACCGTGCATTTATATGTTTAATAATGTTTAAGATTTGTAATCGTTACATTTTAATAGATGAGATCGTCAACCGTGTTTTTGTACTAAATTACTTTTTTAAATCTACTGGTTTATAAGTTAGTTGCTTTTGCCATTCTATCAAATCTAACGTTACAATTTACACGTAACGGAATTTGTCATATTTACGTTTAGAACACCTATTTATTAATTTCTTGAAGATTTTCTGTGGCTCAGCCGAGATCTTCATTATACTTAGTTTGCAGCACTAATTTAGTACATGTTTATTACAGACACTGCCCACTGTTACTGTTGTTATTCATTTGAATGAGCTCTCTTTTTTTATTACGCTTGATCTTTAAAAGCAATTTTGTTTTATACGTACTGCTAGTAATAGATAATTAAGCTATAAGGCTTTATTTAACAATCACCATCCTGTAGAACCACAGAAACTGTTTTCTTCACAGGGTAATATTGATAGCATATAAAATAATGACTAGTGACTATACGATTACTTGCAGAATGCGTTATTAAAATTTTGTATTTGTTGTTACATTATCTTGGATTAAAAGTAGTTAAAAGAAGAGCTGAAAGTAATGGAAATGATAATTATAAAAAAAACTAACTCTTTTGAAATCGATGTCCTTTTCATCATAAGTTTAATTAATTATGTTTAAAAATTTAAAAGAAGTTATTTTAAAGTTGTTTGTATATAATTACAATGACTGTAATTTTCAGCTTTGGCAAAATAATTGAAAATATCAACAATAAATTATTTTTAAGCAGTGCTATATCAATTAACTAATTAATCTATTTAAGTATTAAAACGGTTCTCCCAGCATTAGTATTTCTAAAATTTGTAACCATAACTTTGTTAAGGACGTAAAAGATTTGCAGTATACCTTATTTTCTAGCAAACACAAATAAATCATTTCTACTTCGCTACTAAGCCTTAATTTCAAAACAAGACAATAACAATAATGGACTTAGGATGTTTACTCATAGAAAGCCATCCTTGAGAAAAAACAAGTTCTGCTTTGGATTTGTACGTAATAAACCAACGTTAGTTTAATATCCTAATTATAGGAGGGTAAACCATTAAAACTCGTTTTCTAATTAGATTAAAGTAAGTATCTAAATACATATATTTATTCATAGCGACATTTAAAAATTATGATTTTTTATACATGTAGGTATATAATTACGATAACATAAATAAATAATCTTATTTGAATAAGTTTTAATCCAATCAAGTCGCGAAAATCAATAGATTTGAAATGGTTTCAATTTAAGTAGGTGAAAACTCTCAGTTACATTCTTTGTTCGGGAAACGCCAGAATATTTTTAGCTCTAGTATTGAATAACATTGCAAGATATAAAAATAAATTGAAGAACTTTCTGTTACCAGTTACTTTCACCTGATATGCTTTTAATTTTAAAACTAAATGTTATTTCAAATTTTCTGATATAATTGCACGCTTACAAAATTTTGTTTCGCAAGTTTCTTTTAATTCCTTAATAAAAGTTATTAAAGCGACTTATTGAGCAATTTACTTTTATAAACACCTTTGGAGTATGTTGGCAGGTTTTTATTAAGAAACATCCAGTGTTTTAAAATGTTTAAATGTTTAATAAAAGAATTGACACCAAAGGCTAGCTTTCTTAATATGTACTCGTACCAGATGTTTCCAGTAGTTATTAGAATTGCTACCAGAAATCGGGTAAATACCTGGAGCGGGTTTCCTTAACGTATTTATAATATATTTCATTAATAGTATACCTATTGACATTCTAAACAAACTAGCGCCAAGGGGATTTGCGAGACGGGAATAGTCATCGAACTACAGCTGGGTGAAATTTGATCTCGCTTTTCCAATTCTGTTGGCAGTTTAATTTCTTGCAATTTGAACGTTACAAACTTAGTTGCGTTATTGTAAATTTTGTAAATTTTTGAGGGTTGACAATTTAACTGCTTCTAACTTGTTCGTCCAAACTTGCGGAGATTAATCGCGTTTTGATTTTTGGTTTTAATTGAATATAATTATTTAATATCTCGTTTTAATTTTAATTTAATAGTTAATTTAGAATAATTGTCGTTGAATGTTTTGATTGAATATTTGCCCGTTTAGATGTAATTATACAATTATCTGACACCGCATTTTGATCAGAATTATTGTTCATTTAAATTAACTATTGTTATATGTCTTCATGAATTGATTTTAGACTTTAATTGATTATGATTATTTGATATCCGGTTTTGATATTAACTTAATAGGTAAGTTAACTTAGAATAATTGTTGGCGTGTGTTTTGATTTTAATTCATTACAATTATTTGATATCCCGTTTGTTTTGAATAGTAATTAATTTAATTTAGGATAGTTGTCGATGTATGTATGAATTTTTTCCCGTTTAGATTTAACTGAATATAATCGTTTCATGCCGCGCTTTGATTGGAGCAATAATTAATTTAATTTCAGGATAATTGTCGTATGTTTAAATTTTTGTCCATTTATATTTAATTGAATATTACTTTTTAATAGCGCGTTTTGGCATTAATTTAATAGTTGGTTACATTTGAGATATAAATTCCGATATCTACATTATCAATTCTTCCTAAAAAAATGGCAACAATTATAATAAAAACTTAATGTAGATTATAAACTGTCCATAAGTAACAGTCGACTGTTTCCACTTATTTCAATTAAGCAAGTTTAGATAGATATAAAAATATGTTTCTATACGTTATCTCTAGGCAGGTAGGTAGGTGGGCAAAATAACAGCTATTATGTTTTTTTATACCCAAATTTGTTTAATTTGATTTAGCTTCTTAGTTGCATCAGTACTAGTTGTTCAAAGTTTGGTATAAAGTATTTTTGTTAAAAGTGTTAGAGAAAACAGATCACACAAAATAGTTTGTTTCATTTCATACGCATTATTTAGAAGATCCATATCAAAGCGATATAAATATAACTGCGAGTGATATACAAAATCTGGTGTGCCACAACACACGACTTTCTCTTACATATACAGATAGACAAATATGCAAATGTCTACAAATAGTTAAAATATTATTTACGTTTATTTTGGAACGATAATTAGCACAGCCACCCACCTGAGTTACTGGACACGCAAAACGCTACCAACCTTAAAAATTTTCTATGATAACTCGTTTCAACTTTTTTTTTAGGGGAACCCCTAAATTCACGTAAAAGGGCATCAAAATCATAGCAAGCTACAAACAGATTCTTATAACCGTTTCCAAAAAATCCGCAAAAACTTAAGAATCGCTAGGAAAACGTGGGACTTCCGATTGTATGATATCAACTAAATTCTTGTCATCTCATGCGCGGAAGATACAAAACATAAACATAGTTTTAAATTTTTATTTTATGTTTAGATTTTGAAATATATCGTTTATAACTAATACTTTAAGTACTTCCGGTTACTTGATTTTCAAATATTTATTACCTAAATAGATTGCTAAATTTAAAGAAAATCTTTCAAATCGATTTCAAGAAAATCGCGAAAAACCAAAAATTCCAAAATTTCTAAGACATGAATTTCGTACCTTGGGAGCTTGAAAACATGTATTTCTATTAAAATTTCGACAGCGAAAATTTTAGAGGAGAGCAATTCTCTTTTGTGAATGGCTTTAACGAATGTAATAATAACAACAATAATGTGGAAGTTTATGATATCAGTGATGAGATTAATATGGATTTATGCTACAAGTATAATTTGGTGTAGTACTATAACTAATCCGAATATCAGAAAAGAAAAATTTAAAAAAGAAACATACCAAACATAGGAAAAGTCTGAGAAAGGGAAACATATAATAGAAGGAAATTAATCTATCAAAAAAGGAATATTAAGCACTACGTATTACCAATTTATTATAGCTCAGAGTATGATAATAGAATGTTTTGCTACCTGTACATGTATATATCACCAATCCCGAAAAAGATTTGATCCAATGTAAATAGATCTTATAACTAGAGAGCGAATGATTAGGCAAAATAGATCTTTAAAAAAGGTAGGCAAAAATGCAGAGAAAGAGCACCAAATATAAAGAACAATTTAAAAAAAAGAGAAAGAAAATAAATTTTGAAATAAACCTGGTAATAAAAAATTACTAATATTGTTTTGGATACAGAAGGATCATGAAAAATAACTAATTTAGAAATTTAAAACCACGTATGTGGATTTCTTACGCGCGTATTCATAGTCACTTGTTCGGAGAATCGCTGGCGCGTTGTCAGTGGGGGCTTGGCCAGCGTCTTCTCCACTATGTGGCTACCATAGTGGTACTCTAGCGAATCACTAAGTAGAGAATTGCTGACGTATGCAGCTACAATTCAACCTAAATATATCATTCATTTTTTTGTCGATGTCATTATATTAGACATAAATGCGGTATTTACCGTGGGTTTGTTTATATTATGGTAAACTGCTTTTAAAATTTTTCTAGATTTTTGTTATATTGCAAATATATTCAAAAATAAACTGTTAGGTATTAAAATAACCCCAATTTAAAAAGTTACATAAATGATATAAACAAAGTTGTGTGATTATTGTTTTAATTTTTAGTATCACTATCTGTATTGATGTGTCAAATCCTTACTATAGTCATTGGTTTTATATAAAATCAATGCTATAATATAATTCATTTTAACTCTACACTTGTATAAACTAACAAAACCTAATAATCTAATAATATATACTTTGATATAGATACTTCTGTATATATTCTTTTATGATACCTACAGCATTCGCTATATGATGATTCTTGGTTCTTGGAATATTATAGAATAAAAACCGCCGATAAAACATCATCTCGCATTGTAATTTTTTAATCGTCAGGTTATTTGTTTTTATTGTGATTACTTTTTAAAACTATAACGTGCTTTAAATTCTGCGTCTGAATAACATCCTAGAGGGTTGTCTGCGTCCCGTATATATCTATTCGGCATTCCTTTATAATCCAAGTAATTGAAATCATTAAACATGTGCATTAATATCACGTTATACAGTCAAATCATCTTCCATTATTTAATTTTCAGATAAAAACAAAGAATAATCCATTCTGAAAAGTCGCTGGAGGTGCTTCTAGGCTCCTCCAGCGAATCTCCGAAAATTGTTTTAATGCGTAAGTCATTTTTAGCGACGCGCCGACTATGAAATGCGTTACGGATGTTTTTCGCTAGCGGATACCGAGCGATTCGCCGGAGATCGATTATGAATACGGGGGTTAGTAACACAGCTTTTAGTTTTTCAGGTTTTTTTCTGCTGTGTCAGAAGCTTTGGTTGTAAAGTCAACATGTTATGCCTAAATTGTATTTTCCGTAACCAAAAGAATGCTTACGCATTTAATAGATTTGAAATGTAGGTTTTAACATATTTATCTATCAGTTTAATATTTATCAAATATTTTAAGTTGTAACTTTCGTTTAGTTACCAAAATTTTATTAAAGAGTGTCTCCAGTGCTCCAGTTTCTTAAAAGCTTGGCATCTATACTAACTCTATGGTTTTATTATTGTCTGTCAATTATCAACCGAAAATGATTTTACTTCGGCCACATGCTTAAAGAGGAAGGTCATTTAGAATTATGTTTGTGATTTTAATAATTATCCTGATTTATTGCAAGTATTTTATATTTCTGTTGGGACTTTGAAGTAATTCACTCATTAACGGCTGATTCCGAAAAGTAGACAGAATTTATGCAACTACGTTTTAAACTCTGGTAAGTTGTTTTATGTCTATTCCACACGTGCCAATCCTTGGTATTCGAATTTCTTTTAGAGTGAGGTTTTTTTTAGCTGGTGATTTTTTCACAGAGCAAGGAAATTAATTCTCTGATAATTTGTAAACTGGAGAATGAAACACTTAGGCATCTCAAGGATGAAAGTCTAAAAAAGAGTGTGCAGTCTTGGCTGAAGCTTTCGCATTTTAATTACTCAGAAAAGGCAGAGGAGAGCATATGTATTTTGCAACTTGACTAACTGTTTGCTTAATGCTTTATTATTCAAAAATAAAGATAATGATATTAACATATGATGTAATTAGTTTATGAATATTAATGGATAAAAGTTATCTGTGATCTTTGATATTCAATATGAAATTAAAGCTGTTATTACATATTTATGTATATGTTTAGTTTGTGAATTGAACATCCCATTACCTGAAGATATGTGTCAATGGATCACCGTTTAGCTAGCCGGTATTTAGTTATTTCAGTAATTATTTCTTTAAGCCGTCACACTGTAAGTATATATAGTTGCAGAAATTTTATCTGTTACATGCTGCATTTTGCAGTACAGCTAAGGATCCTACAAGAGCCATTCCAGTAATTTGCCAAAATCATGGCAACGATAGATTCCAAGGCTTCTAGGACACACGTTAGTAGTGAATACATATTTCATCTGTAGTTACTGGGCAATACACAAAATAGGATGTGTTCTTCTAAATGGATTTAAATAATCTTTAGAGAGTTGTAGTTCTTAATCGTTTATTGTATATTGTTAACAAACACTGCACCCACCTAGCAGTCAACCTTTCCATACCTACGATTCGGTTTGAATGCAATATGCGCGTTCATTTGATAACAACCTTAACAATTTCAAAAGTTTTAGCCAACGATCTTTCATTACGATTTAGATGTCGTTGCACTTTTTAGGCCACCGCTTCAAAGATCATTTTCCAATCTTTCTTGGCCAAACCTAGATACAATCGAAAATAAAGAAGCGCAATCACTTAAGGTATTTTTCATAAGGGTATGAATATCAATGGTTGTGTCTTTGTAACAAAATATTTAATAATAGCTAGTATCCAATTTTCACAACTTTTAAACGTAGGCCCAACTACATTTACTTAAATGGCTGGTTAAAACTACAGCTTTGCAGAATATTTTGATATTTTATGAAATGGCAAATGAGATATGGTCACGTTTTAACAAATTTCCGGGAGTTTTTTTTTCGTATGAAATTTTAGTCGAAAGATGGATTTACCTCGTTTCCTTAACGCGGCCGTTTTAAATAATAATAACTAGGTTAAGATACAAGCGAGGATAATTAGCCTTCTGTTACTAATTATAATAAGATTGATATTGGAGTATAATTTTTAACATTTAAACGTACGATATGTGTAAAAGAGAGAGGATTAACAACATTCAAATAACTTTTGATAAATTGATAAAACAAAAAAGTGATGCAGTATTTAATTGGAAATAAAATTTTACAGTTACGACCTCATCTAAAACATACTAAATTCAGTCAGAAAACTTTTATAATGAAGTTTATGTTTATTCCCCTAACATTTGTTGTAAATTTTTGTTTTATAAACCTGTTTCGAATTATAAATCGTGTATAGTGTTTTTTAATAAAACTTCAATTATTAAAATACTCGTAATCTCTAAGTTTAACGTACGAAAATTGAAATGAACTATTGCTAATTCAGGTTACTGGAAATTAAACGGGGCGTACCTCCTACCTTGCTTATTCCACGTTACATTGTATAATTTTCGTCTGAAATCTACAGTTCTTATTCCAATTTATGACTTAATCTTTAATGATATAATTTTTTAATTTCTAAAATGCTAGATCCTTTAGTTGAAATATTATACCAACGCTCTATTTAAATTATAGCATTAATGATTCCTTAATTTTATTTACTTGAGTGATTTAAATATTATATATATATATATATATATATATATATATATATATATATGTTACAAAGGTGTTCCGGGTATTGCTCCGCGTAAGTAATTCATTCTGTAAAAAAA
>JAHWXV010663722.1:0-10000 GCA_024586415.1 Phrixothrix hirtus
TACTGCTTGTCGTATTAAATTTTTACTTATCCTAAATCTTAAAATTATGTTTCTAGCTATTTAAGTTTAAAACTACTTTATTTATATCTATGAATTTTTAAATAAATTTATTTTATTAAATTCGTAGATATGTTGCTGATCATTAATTGTATTTAATTGATGACACTAACAGTACACATTATTAATAGAACAAGTTTGTGTTTCACAAATACAAAAGTGCACTTCTACAAGGACTTGTAAAATCATTTGATAAATCAGTTTTAATTCATAATTTCAAATACCTGCATATACAGGGACGTCTAACAACCAATGTATACTATAAATTAATATCAGTAACTTAGAAGAGCGTTTGAAAACTTTCTGTCTGTAAACCGTGTGTACCTAATTTTTGCAAAAGTCCTGGACCTGCTCTCCGTCTCTGACGTTAAACAGTGCATAATATTTTGTTAGTGACTCCGATCTACGACTCATTACATGTTATAGAACGCTTTTTGTTCATTCTTGAAAGGGAAAGGCTGTTTGAATGTCCAATATGCCGTTGTATCCATACTTTATACTTATATCAAAAGCTAATTACGTTTTATTTATAATAATAGAAAAAAGTTTTACAAAATGTATTACAATTTCCGGTAATTAACTTAATTAAATGACTCACTGAAATGTCACAAACTATACAGGCAAGTTCAATCTTAACAGTAAATACTCTTATGAAACCATTATAACTGCATGCCCTTGATTCAATCCAGGAAGCTTTGTCAACCGTTGAATTTTATTATTGTACTTCTATTGATCGCAACTAAATGGCACATGAGTGCAAAAACAATCTCCAACTACATATAAATATTAATTGAACATTTTGATTGTATAAGTCTTCCTCTGTATCACCAACCGGTTTTCTTGCAAATTCCCAATCAATATGAATCATTTTAGTCAGATAATAGTGCAGTAACATTCAGATTTTTGTAACTCTCAATACTGCTGGTTAAATATTTATTTGAACTGCCTGTTTAACTGATAACCGCAATGTGTACTGGTTTATTTCAGCTTTAGCTATTAAGCAATCAAAACTATCAACATGTTATTAGGCTTCAAAAACAAACTCACCGTTGATTGTGTAGAGAAACTCTAAAATAAGTTATAGAAAACGCATTTACCTGATGTAAAGCTAACTGTATCATTAATCACAAACCTTTTATCGGCGGCATCAGTCTATAAGTGTAAACTCAGAGACAGATCGTCACTTTTTGAAGCTCCGTCCTAATTTTATACATTAAGAAATCTAGTTTACAAAGTGGTACGTAAATATTTGAAATTGTAGGGGTACACCGTCTAAAACTCTTAGCAATTGAATCTAGATAATCATCAAAGTTGTGAATAACTTGCCGACAATACCTTACATCTAATTCGCGAAAATAATTTTTATAACGTTTTTTTTGTGACGAAGCGACGTTATATATGTCCTATGTAGTTTACTGGCAGCGTAAACATACCAAAAAGAAGTATATTCCGTGTGCGGAAATCAAGGTGTGCTACGAACTAATAGACAACCGAGTAATTGTCCTGTTTTATTTTTAAGAAAACAAAATTAGTGGAACTTTGTGCCCAAACATACTTATCAAACGCTGTCCCCTAGGTAGAAGATATTCAACACATTGGCATGTTTCATCAGGATACAGCTCGTCTACATTGGGTTCTTCATGTTCGCAATAATGTTAATGACATATTTACAAATTGGTAAATGAACAGCGAGGATCCAATCCTAAAGCCTCTAAGATCACCAAGCACTACGCGCCTTAATCTTTTTCCCAGGTATACTAGAAATGTTGTGAAATAGACCAAAATTCCATATCATGTCACTACGAAACGGCGAATTATACAGGCAATTGCAGTTGTGATGTGACATTGAATATTCATGTGTTTAGGTTGATGTGTATGGAGTTATCTTTAATATATTTACAAGTTCTATATGTTTATGTACTACATCAAAAGGTATCGTTAGACAGTAGTAACATATTAAAGTCAAGGTATTCAATTATGAACATCCGATACTAACTAAATATTTTTAATACTTTACATATGTATTAGATAAAAATTGATAATATTGTACTTGTATGTATATATTTTTCAGCACAATGCTTGGTAAGTATAACTTTTTATGAAACAATGTAATTGTGTAAATACCTTTCTCTCGCCCCTTACTCGTTGTCTTATTATTTTTATTTAGACGAAAGATTTTTAAATAAATTTGCGAATTATACCTTTGCTCTGTTAAAGTTAACAAAAATTCAAATTTACTTAAAGGGAAGTAGAATCAACAATTTGTACAATACCAAAGCTATAATTGTAGTCATACTGAATACACTTCCTTAAATGTTTGAAAAATTGGATCGATACATTCGTGTAGTAGGTGTTTGTGTACATTTTGGGAATTTGTAATTATTGAAATGAAATTCTATTATAACGCATATACTTACAACTTCAAATAAAAGCAATTATGATAGTTGTGATCTCTGCGTATCCCTTTACGTATATATCCGATTAGTTGACATTTGAAAATTCGATTGATAAACATGGTGGTTTACTTATGGCATTAAATTAGTTATAGTTCCAGAACTATCAGTTAACTTGACACGTTCTTGACGTACAGCAAATGTTAGCAATGGCTATTAATAACAGACTTGTTAACCAAACCTATTTGTATTTAAGTTGTGCATAATTAAACAAATGTGCTCTCAATATTTGCCTGACTAGAATTAATTCCTATGCATCGCTTTTTGAAGTGTAAAAATTAACTAATATACTACTTTAACAAAAATGAATGAATGTGTTTTTGAATATTTTCTGTCCTGAAATTAGTATTTTTGATTGAAGTATGTAAATTGCTTGCAAAATATCCCGTCGGTCTATATCATAACTCTAAGCACTAAACGTAAATGCCGTAATAACTTTCACTCCTTCAATATTATATAAATTTTTTATAAACTTCATTTGTTCGCGTTGCGTGCTTGTGGTCGTTTTGCGAACAAAACAAATAAAATTATAAAGTTTGTGTTAGCTGCAAACTTCTTAATGCGCCCAACAAAACTTCATAATGGAATGCGCTTAATTAGAAATACGATTTTATATTCAATACAAACTATTTACTTTTCCAGTTTTTGCCTCTTAATAGTCTTATGTACGTAAATAACAAAAAAATATGGTATTTTTTTGACAATTTCAAATATCTACTTTAATCTTTTAATGGACTGATATTTTAGTAGCCATCATTATTTGTTTAATTTATTTACCACACCCTGAGTTTCGCTTGAAGATAAATTTATTTTAAACAGTTTAAGCTTAAATAATGAATCTCAGGTGGTGGTGAAGATGCATTGAAAAATGACAGTAGCATCTTAAAATGGGGAGGGATTTTAAATTACGAGTGTCATATTCAAGAATTATTCAGCGTCTGCGATATCTCACCGTTTCACGATTCCACAGGCTTCTATTTGTCATAATCTGTGACTGAATTTTTCGCTTACATAAGAAACTATTACAAATTTAAAAAGGAGATATCTCTCTTTTGAAAATGTATTATTCATAGCTATTGCTAGGATATTACTAAATATAATCTTATCATAAGGATGAATAGTAAAAAATTAAAGGTAAAGACTATGGCGAGCTATAAGATGCTCAGATAATTAGAGAATGTAGACATATCTTGATAAGAGATCCTCATATTAACCTGATTTGTATTACAGCTTTGTTCTATCAAAGGAACCATTCCTTTGGGATTGTCGAAAATTCAAAAATCTGAAAAGTACATTTGTACAAGGATTAGAACCTGGGATATCGGATTTGTATTCCAGTGTGTTGCCAACCACACTATCGAGGAATAAATACCGGTCTAATCAAAATACTTTATTAAATTTGCCACTGTTGAAGTTATATAGGAGTATCAGCAAGACTAACCAACGGAATCGAAGGAGTCGGCATCCGTCAGATTCACGTCTAATTAATTATATTTCTAATAAAATATAAAGTAACTCGGCCTGAAATTAAACTATGTATTTAGCTGACTAACAAATCATATTGAAAAGCGCTTGTATATAATTCAAACTGCTGTACGTGGTAGTGCTGCAATGTTTGAAATTAATGAAAAATCAAAAATTGGAGTAGGCAGATTTGTAGAGAAAGGTTTTCTAGATCGGGATTTAAACCAGGGATACTGGATTTGTAAACGAGTATATTATCAATTACACTACAGAGGAGGAACATATACCTGTCTAATGAAAATCCTTAAGTAAATGAGACACTTTAGAAGTTGGTAACTCGCTGAAATACAAATTCAGTATTCCAGGTACAAATCATGGCCGAGAAAATCTTTTTTAGCAAGTTTGCCTTTTCCAATTTTTGAATTTCCATTAGTTTCAAATATTACAACGCTACAGCGTACAGCAGTTTGAACCGTTTAATTAAATAATTGAATTACGCAGAACCTCTTCTCAATGTGAAGTATTACATTTTGGGAAAATGGTTTGATTTAAAATATTCCAGTAATCTTGGACTATTATTGATATGCATAAGAACCAATCATACATTTAGCTGAAGATTGAAATTACCATAGTTGCGAATATATCATTTTCTACTTTTCTGTGTCATAATTATTGATTAAATAAATCATACCGCCTTAAATACTAAATTTACTATACCGGGCGTCTCTGAAATAACCACAAGCGTTTGCAGCCAAAATAAGAGGACTTAACTCTATTTATCCATATCCCCAACAATTTTGCGTTAGTAATAATTTTTACCACTGGTGATAATTTGCTAGCATGGAAGCTAGGTAATTAATCAGATTTCCTCTACCTGTCAAAACATTGAAGTCATATTTACACTTTTTTGAAGCGGTTTGTCACTCTTTATACACTGTTTAGAATACTGACTGTTTTCTGGTATGTAGCAATAAATTTAAACTCTGCAATAGACTAAAAAGCCTCCATATGGTTGAAAAAAATTTGCTAAATCGTTCGAAGCGGTTAAAAAATGTTGATAAAATGGTATAAGGCCGGTATTTCAATATCCAGCTAAATTGACCATGTAGAAGTTTCCATGCTCACCATTGTCAATACGATGTTAATACAATAGTAAGCATGGCAGATAAATGTAACTGGACGTTGAAGTACTGGACCATAGTGTTACAAAATAAGGCACAAGGTACAGTTTCGACATTAATAACATCTAGAGTATATGTTGTACGCTTATTCTGTATACCGATTGTTTTTGATGTTTCTTCCAGTTTCTATTGACGATCCATCGTTATCATACTAAGCAATGTGGCCACGATTACCGTTGTGTTTACGGTTGTTGGACAACCACGAGGAAGTTCATCAGCCATGCCTGTAGAACTTTATCTACACTCGTTTAATCAATTAAAAGCTGTTGAAGCAGATCTTTAACATATTGCATGTACTCGGGAATTCTTTTGCCAGAAGATTACTATTGTTATGGTCCAGATACGGAATCGGGATAATGAAATAATCATAATCCTGCATTGATAGCAGAATATGTAAAACAAATAAGAGTACAACTTAATGCACACTTCTTTGGCGAGGAATAGTGAAAAACTGTAAATCTTTCACAGAATTTAGTTCAGTTATTTGCGTAAAATTATTCTTAACTTACAACGAAATAGCAGCTACTTTATTATTTGTAGTGTTCGGTAGACGGGAAAGTTGGCATGCGCTAGAATGACTTCCTAATAAAAAGTGGCTTTAAGCCTGAAATAGAAGAAAGGGCAGACTAACAGATTTCTTAATTTATAGGGATTACGATTGGGATTACTGAATTTGTGCATACAATGCCCTCTTTTACTATAGGGAAACTTATGGAACCACTTCAAAGATAATTTTATAGTGCCATAGTATTTGAATATAGCTTAAATGAAATCGTGCTTGACAAACAAAATAGTCTTATTCCAAAATCGTTCTTTAAAGGAAAATGGTAGGTTAAATTGTATATCCTTCAAAAACGTTTAAAGAACTCAATTTTATTTTAAGGCAGTTTGGTCAATTTAAATCTCCATACGTTAATTTGAAGGTTTAAAAATTACAAATTGAAATTTAAAAAATTATCACTTGTTAGCTAAGTGGACAATACACCGGATAACCATTGAAGTGATCGCAACTTATACAGTGCGTCATATTTCATAATATGTGTAAACTTAAAAGCAATATGACTATCAAAAGTCCTGTTCTTTTACTAATGACAAGTCAATCATGAATTCAAAATCACGCCGCTACTGCACATGGTTTCGTTCTTTACTAAATAAAAATTGCTGTAGTAGAGCAGACATTGTATACGTGTTTCTTTAACTTTTAAAACAGACCCATAAAAACAAGACCGCAAGGTGACTTGCCTTCTTTAAATGTTATTAACCGATATATTTGAAACGAAATTACGAAGATTGCAAAATTCTTTTGTTCCTCCAAATAGTTAAATTTTGATCTCGATTAACAGGGTCAGATCAATAGCAATTTGAATTAGGACAGTCTAAAACTATTTCTATTCAACCATTGTATAAGCAAAGTATTTAATAGTATTTCTATTTTGAGTATAGGATGGAGTCTCAAAATTTCAGAAATAAAAATCAAAAAAGTGTATTTACTCTAAATTATCTCAATTTCCTGAGTTTCAAATACTGCTGTTCAGCAATTAATACAGCTAATCAAAATGCGCCTGCTACAACTGTAAAAGCGTAACGCACACTACTATGAATATTATATCATAAACACTCTTACAAAATGGCTCAATAAAAGTGATGCTGAGAAAGTTTAATAACGAATATATCCATCCCAGTTTCTTCTATTCGACATATAGCCATCATTTAATATTGAACCACATAGGGACAGCCTTACTTTAGACCAGCCTTGTTAATTATGAGATAAATATAAAGTAAAGTCGATCGTGTGATATCGCGGAAGAGCGATTTTTAAGTGCAATTAACAGTATAGAAATATGTAGCAGTCGTATTTAGAATAAAGAAGTTAAAGAATCTTTTTAAAATTTTAATATTCGCCGTCAACGTCTTAAGATAAGGCATACCTTGTCAAAATTTCAGATTATGCTGCAAAAAATGTTCAAGCGTATTTAATACTTATTACTGGCGCAGTCATCCAGTATACATAAATATTAAGTTTTATGCCTTTAATACGTTCACTCTTGAAATAACTCCATTTACTAAAAAAATATGGTAATACTGCATATGCTACATTTTTATTTGGTTAAATCAAAGAATCTGCATATTCATTGCGGACCGTCAGAGCACTAACTATGTTACATTTTCTATAATTGTATATTGTTAATCTATAAGCGGCCGAATTATTTTAAGGACTCGCTAGAGCTTCACATGCAAACACCCGTGATTAAACTTTACAGCAACTTTGCAACGTATTATTTATAAATAATTGAGCTTAAATCACTATTAGTTTAACTTATTTAAAGTTCTTATGGGTATTTTAATTATATATTTTCAAATTTGTATAATTAGATTGATAACTAAAAGGAGAAAGCCTGCTTAAAATTAACTTAAACAATACATAAATTTAAATTAAGCGAAATGGTTAGAGTGAGCAACAACTTTTTTGGTCCCAAAGTTTTAATATTTCTAGTGTACTGTAACGAGAACTTCATATATAGTAATAAATTACGGATTTTAATCAACGAGTAAATAAAGAGGACGTAATACGGGTATATTGCACTCACATTGTGAGTGTGAAACAGTCAGAAGTTATTGTGCTCTTGCAGTTTGCCCTAATGTAAATTTAAATCTGATCACAGAAAATAAACTTTGTAATCGTGCTTTGTCGATTGTTTAATGTTTACTACTGCTTCTGGTTAACTTTTATTACAAACTCCGTTGTGTGTACTAGTATTGGAATAATGCTGAATTTTACAGCATGTAGGGTCGGTTAACTTACGTCTCCCAGTTGACCAATTTGCCTTAAAACCTAGCCGTAGAATGCTTTAACCCATCACCATCTCCACTAAATAGATATCTATCACATCAAAGATAATTTTGATATAACTATTTATTTTCGGGGGGATATCGCTCGCTCCATGTTCATTATAGCTAACACCATCACCGAAAGTATTTTATAGGTACCTTAAATGTGATATCTGAGCCCCCTCCCATTACGACAAACCATCCCAAAATCTGCTTCTAGTTTTTTTAGCTCTAGCACCACTTAGTTCCATGCAATATGAAATTATTACGGTCTTAAATGCTTACCTATGGATTAATAATCAAATTTCTTGAAGATTCGGTTTCAGTTCGAACGTTTCTCCTGTATAAACGTGTACTTATTTTTATTTCTAATAATTTATTAAATTATTAAACTATCGGAAGTATTTAATTTTCTAATGTAGATTTCAACAATTCATTTAACAATTATTTTGATTTAAACGGCCAAATTAATCTCAAATAAAGCAACCGTTCAGCAAATTAGTTGAAGGGTAATTAAAATAATATCATTTGTTTAAAATAGGCTGTTATTTTAAGACTAAGGCGTACTTATAAGAATTTTGAAAAATAGGTAATCCGGATAAAAGTTAAATTATAACGTTTTCAGAATTTGTCTTCGAGGTGTGCTTTTCGTCTATTTCTATACGTTTAGTATTGTATTTAGTTATAAAACATCAATAAATTAGTAGGAATAAATAAATATGCAGTAGACGATTAGAAGGAAGACTCAGTTTTCCTTTAAATTTGTTGTACATCTAAACAAATGCAACTGAATTAAAAGCAAGGCTATATTGGACTAAAAAGGTACAGTACTTCCTTAATTTCCACTTATGCCGGAAGTCGACTATAAATTTGTTTTGATAAATAGATATATGAATTTTATATTGTCTTTAGATGTTTAACATAATTTCAAGAAAAATCTAAAAATTACATTTTCAACTTCGTTTTGTTATTCCTAGAGATTCCTTTATTTATTATTTTCCGCGAAATCCTTTATGATGTAAAAGTGTTGTTTACGATTTTGAACTAGTAGAAAATAACTACGTATGAGTTACTGTAAAAATAATTACTGAGTGTAGGGTGAAAAAGTTTTATGTCAGCGTGTCAGAGTTTCAAGGCCTTAAAACCTATCCATTTTAAATATAATTTCATGCATTTTACTAAATACTCTGAAAATTTAAACATTTTTGAAGGTTTACTATAGATTTTAAGAAATTCAACCCGTTTATTTTTGTTCTACCCTTTTCTTTCTATTAATTTAATTTCGATGTTTCCATAAAATTCAAATTAACTTATTTTCGTAATACCAAAGTTTTATAAACCTATCCTAAAAAAATTTTAAGCTTTGTGGTGTCAGCGCTTGCTGTTATTCCTTATTTAGGTGAATAAGTCATTGCAAATTGTTGTTTATGCATCATAGTGTATATAATACATTAAAATAAGTTTTACAAGGGCAAGAATTAGTTTCAGACATCATCTAAAAATCTAATACTTGAAGAATAGGCAATTTAAGGTAATGAAATAATTTAATGCTTCTCGTGCAGTCTTTTCTAAGCATCATTTTATAAAATTACTTTAAATATTGCACTACTGATATTTGCACTGAAAAAATATGAAACTCCTGACGGAAAAGTTGTTCATGTATAAGCGTTTTCAAATCCGCGTTTATTTACAAAGAAGTCTAGCTCTGGGTGAACGTACGTACGAAACTTTCAATTAAAGGTCGCGCTCCATCTTGTAAATATACGCAAAGGATGCACAAAGAATTAGTGAATAATGTAGAATTTAAATTCGGTTTAATAAATATTTGGATCCCTATAAAGGTGACTTCGGTGTAACAAAAAGGGCACTTGGTAACAAAATGATGTTAACATAGGGAGGGTTCCGTGGGAAGTGCGAAATAATACTGCAGTCAGTAGTTAATCACAAGTTTTTAATTCAGGTAGTTTGGTCCAAAGTAAAATTAACGAAAACAATGAAAAATTAGTTGTAGGGAGT
>JAHWXV010663802.1:0-10632 GCA_024586415.1 Phrixothrix hirtus
TACACACAGACCAATTTCTAAAAACATGTTTTTCGGACTCAGGAGACCTGAAAACGTGTATTTCCGCTAAAAACTGGACATCGAAAATTTGGACCGAAAAATGACTTTCCCTATAGTATATTTCATATACGTAAGAGAAAGTAAAAATGAAACCACACCTAAATAACAAATAACGTGTTTAGCTTGCTTTTTCAACAGCACCACACCAAAATCACATAACGGAAAGCGAGCAGATGTTAACTTTTACGCAATATATATCGTTAGCCAAAAAATACCATATCTTTGCACATAGCGATTTTATTATTGAAGGAAAATAACTTTAATGCATTAAGCAGAACCTTTCGAATTCTACTTTACTTCAAAAAACAGTATAAAGTATTTAACTTGCATATGTAGCTATTATTGCACTTGTTTGATGTTTATTACACTCGCTACTCTCATGTTGTAATCTTACTTCGCATTTGGGTAATAATATCCAACACTAAAAGAAAAATTTTGTGGCGGAAAAATATTGGAATGCCACACGTCAAATTGTTATATACGAATATCTCACTTTATGAGGCGAAGAAAGAAAAGCATCAAGTTAGTGCTATTATCCTGTAGGCGCTGTGTAGATAAACACTAAACCATTATTCTTCACATACATCTTCTATTTATCACGATGTTTTCTTTATTTTTGTTATTTTTTTGAAATTTTTAATTCTTCATTTTTGCAATACACGTATAAACAGAACACTATAAAATGAATTAGAAGAGAATGTTAGGTATGTCAAAGTTGGTTGCGTTTATGTTTAAGATTTCAAAAATTATATATACTTTGTAATGCCTTATTGTCATTCCAAACGCTTGCTTGTCCAACATAAAACTCTAAAACTGTAAACATTGCCATAGAAAAGTTCGACTGAACTACCTATATAAACTGAAATTAGAGTTGCAATTAATGTTCAAATTATACCATGAACAGAACTGCACTGACATTCTTGTTAGTTTGAAGTAAATTTTCAACAAGAGGGCCTCAGCTGCGCTGTTGGATTAAGGAAGTGAGTTTCTAATTTAGTACTAAAAGATTGAAATAAAAAGATTATATAATGTTAAAACTTATCAACGACAAAATTAAATAAAATAAAGATTGGGAAATTTTAGTCATAGAATACATTTCAGGATCTTGAATCCTTTCCTAATATTAACAAAGTATTCTATTATATTATGCAAAGATATTAAACGAATAAAGTATATAGATGTTTATTTAATTAATGACAGTCAACATGTTTCAAGATTATCATAAGCTCATCTTCAGGACTTAGTCTACGTAAAACTAAGTGACGTGTGGATTTATATATTAAACTTATATGATCTGTATTAGATAGATGTATTAAATTAAAGCTATTATTTATTGGTGTGTTATATGAACGTGTACAAAGTTAAAACAATAATAATTGTTTTAACTTTGTACTCATCCATATAACATGATATCAATGAATATTCGCTTGTAAACTTTTCACCATCGAAATCCCTACTATAAACTCGTTCGGTATTAAGGGATACTACAGATTAGTAGAGGTAGTTTTAGCAAACAGCTGAATGTGTTCCTAATTAAGTATGATTATAATTTCGTAAAGTAAATTTGTAAATATTGAACAACCACCTGAAAAACTGGAGCTCTATGTTAACGAACTGATTTAAAACTTTAACGCGACGTTGAGCAGTCAAAATCGTTGATAAATACACAACGGAAGAATAAAACACGTTTTATTACGACCGATAAAGCTAAAATGTTTATGAAGACAAATTATTAAGAAGTACTTTAAAATTCTGAATAATTATTTGATTAAAACGTATCAAACTGAATTTTAAATAAGTAGAAACTATTGGTTTAATTGTAGTAATAATATTTAGATTAAAGCAAATTGAAATGTTCGTCTTATATACAGGATGTTTCAAACTAATAAAATTAATTGGGTTTCTTAAAATAACCTGAGAAAACAGGATAATATTAAATTTCAAGATTAGATTTCTTAAAGCATAAGACGCAACATGTGGTGGAATTGATTGCGACGAATACAAGAATACAAGACAGTTTACCGAGGAATAACGGAAAACCCTGTGTAAAATATTGAGTATTTGAAGCCACAGATTAACACTTTTAGAAATTCCTCAAATATATACTAGGATATCACCTATGAGTAAAAATTACGATATATGGTTTGACTACCAACCAACTTAAAATTTTAAGAACAAAGTTGAATTTAATGTGACCAATATCAGAGAACCTGAATTGCTAACACTGAAAGTATATTTATTAAATAAATAGATTAATTTAACATAAAATCGTTACAGTTTAATTAACGAAATTTGAAAAGTGTATACATATTTTAGCCGAATACAATTTTACGCAATTTTTTAATAAGAAAATGTGATTTATTTTACAAGGTTTTTCGAGATATACGTAATAAGTTTTAAAGGTTTCCAGCCTAACCCTAATTTAGCGGAAGAAAGTTACAAAACCTTTTTTTAATATAGCACCATTGTATATCAACACATTTATTACATTTATTTATTAACATTCTTAAATCCTTATAAAAATAGTCTGAATCATTCCTTTAAAGTGTTCTGCAACCACAGACTTCACTTGCCTTTAACATTTTCCCTCGTAGCTCCGATTTCAATATGGAGAAAAGACAGTGGTCGTTAAGGCTTAGGTCTTGCTGTAAAGGGAGGGAATCGCTTAATTTCTTGATGCAGCATTCGTGTATAGCTGAAAGAAGCTTCGGTTCCCATCTTGCAGTAACTTTCTTCATGACAAGATGCTAATGCCAAATTTGAAATACCACGGTTTATGAAAGACTACTTCTGGATGCTAATTTTTTCTTTTTAGCCTCCAGTTTTCTACTACATCTTGCTTCACAATATTAACATTTTCCCCGGTGACCACTTATATTGACCTTCCTGGATGAGTTAGCCTTTAATAGACTTTCTTTCTAAACAAAATTGTTTTTACCATTCCTTTACGATGGAATAGAAACCGGAAAAGTCACTATCAAGGGTATCCTGGCGCACTTTAGCTTCTGTTGAACTTTCTCTTCTGTAGTTAAGAATTTTAGCACAGCTAGATACTCAATTTTGAACATCTTATAAGTTGTACGTAACAACAGATCTTCTCACAACGCTAACCTAACCTACTACTGAAACTTCTGAGATCAAATTAAGAAGCCTGTGTTAAATTTATGTAACGACCTTAAAGGCATGTACATTTGACGCTTAATTATAAACCTATTAATTTAACTCATTGCTGGTGCTACCAATATATACCTAAAGCATTATTGGAATTGATATACTCGATATTTAACGATTAGAGGATGTTTTTCAATATATTTGTAGGACCTTATTTGGCGGTGTGTTAAAAATGGTTAAAATATGGATACGAATTTTGAGTAAATGATTTTATATAATAAACATTTTTTATTTTATAATTTAAATGCTTATAAGTATACATATTAACCTGTAATTATAGTTGAAATTTTGAAAACATCATTTTATTGTTTTCATAAGTGTCCCAATTTTGTTGTCTTGCATATGTGTAACGCTAGAACATTTAGTTACCACCTTACATTATATAACTCTCATTTTTACAAGGAACGGTTTACGCTTGGGAAATCTTTACAAATTATCTACAATGATGACCCAGATATGGAGGTAATGTATACAGAGCCACTTGAAGGTAACTTTTTAATATATGAAGAATATGGCGATGTCGATATACCAGGGGATTGAAAGATAAAGCAATAATTAGCATAATTACTTTCTCAAGAAAATAACAACCTTCCTAAATCTATTACATCTTCTTGTGTCATTGGTAAAGAAAAGATAAATCACAAATGGACAAAAGGTATATATGAAAATGTGCAAATCTTCCTTTTCTCATCAAATTAGTCAGAATTCAAAATTTTCTGTTCAGGACAGATATTTGTGTTATCTTGAAATAACGATTTCCTTGCACATTTGGTAAATGAATCAAAAAAATATGCTATATTTAAAAATAACCCCGATCTGAACTTGAGCTAACAAAATCAAATGCTTTATAGGAATGCTCATTTTGGATGGTTATAATGGAAGACCAGGGAAGCAGTTTTATTGGGATTTCCAGTCAGATATGGGAAACGCGTTAGTTATAGGTTCTATCACTTTGTTCCAAATTATGAAATATTTATACTCTGCAGACAATAACAACCTTAACCAGAATGGTAGAAGTTCAAAAATTCGCCCTCTAATTGACAAACTAAAACAAACTTTTCTACAAAATTTTGTTTTAGAAGAGGAAATTAATTATGATGAATCGATAGTGAAATACTATGGGAAACGATTCTGTAAGCAATTTATACAGGCAAATCTGATCGGATTTGGCTTTTAAATGTGATGCCTAAATACCAAAAATCCCAGCTTCAACACCACTTCTGAAGTGTTATACGGAAGGCAGTAATGCCAATCAAAATTATAATAAGGGAATTGCCTGAAATCAAAAAGATTCCACCGTATAAAATACAAATAGATGATATATTTACAAATTTATTGAAAGGTATGAGGTACGATGGCTACTGGTGCATAGGAATGGTTTGAGAAAATCGATTGCCAAAGAACGTTCCACTTTCTTAAAAAAATAACCTTAAAAGATTTGTAAGAAGTGAATATTATTCTGTAATTGATCGTACATTTGTCTTTGCACTTTTAACTCCTTTTCACTGTAAAATGGCAATCAAAATCTTCTGCTGAGTTCAGGATTAAATGCGGTATGCACTAGAAATAATTACTATTTGTTGTACTTGCTTTATTTTTGTGTGGCTGTAGATCCTAGGGTGATTTTTGAATAAAAGCCACCATTTTATTTTAATAAAATTGAGTGCATTAATAACTAAGATGGATGCGACTTTTAAATTACAAAAAATAATCAGAAACATCCTGCTTCTGTTCAGGCACATCCCCAACTGTACCCTCTTGTCTCTGCTCTAAATTAACCTAAGCACATATTTTATACACTAAATATCGCATTCTATAAATCTATGTAACAGATATCCTATCTCCTCTCACATTAAGTTAACCTTTTATGACAACTTAAATTAGTTAGAAATACAATAGAGGGGGAATTCAATGTAACTCCTTAGCGTGCGGTTTATATAACTTTAAATTTTATACATTAAGAGTTCTTGGAGAAGCTCCAGTCGAATATTGTCGAATAATATAAGCATTATCACATACTCACTCGTACAAGAAGCTCGATATAGTAAGAAAAACTTTTTGTTAATTTTGCTATGGGCTGATGTCTATGGAGGAGTTTTATCCATGCATTATTCTTTAGAAACAGTAAGAAAGACAATACCTCGTAGTTAGTGACTCTAGTCAATTTTTAACCAAAAACAAAACGTCACCTCCTTCTCCGCCATCGGTGCATAACCGATAACAAACCTGTTTCATTCGATAAGTTAGTATAGGCAACCGCTCAAACCAATATTAGAAGAATATATTTGGCTGTAGTATTAATAGTTAGATCCGAATATTTTAACAATATTGCATTTAAAAATAATTGTTTCAGAGCACTAAAAGGATCACACCACAGCTCCATTTTAAGGTGTACTTTTCTTCAATATAGAAGTTAATTGATCACTAACTTCAGAAACGTTTTCCTAATTTCCTCGTAACTTATGAGCCTTAAAAAAGACCTAAGTCTGTATGGTTTTTAGAAAATGGAAAATATTAGAACAATTTCACACGTCTCTAACGGATCTAATTTAATCTCTTTCCAATCTGCAATGTGTCCCAAAAATAAGATTTCTTCTCTCGCAAATCTACATTTTCAGAACTTTATTGACGTTCCAAAGTTCTTCATTCTATCAAAAATACTAAGGTGCTTATGATGTTCTTTATTATAAAATGATCATATCCACGTAAAAGTTTTGTGAGGTCTGTAATAAAAGATGAAGTAGCAAAAAGGCCAAAACGGTGTACGTAAAATATGTACGCGCATCCTTCAAATGAAAAATAACTAATGTTTTTGAGAGGATTCCTCTAAGGGAATTCGCCAATACGAAGTAGTTAAGTCCAAGGTGCTCAAAATATATCTTCTATGAAATTTAAATAGTTTCTCGTGAGGGCTTGGAGATTTCATATGGTATTTGTCATCATCTTCTTAATATAACACCCATCCAACCATACTCGACCAGCCAAGTCCTTTTTCCCACCACCACTAACGTACTAAGATAGTGCGTTTAAAACCCTGGTATAACGCCCCAATTTAACATCTCTTTAATATGACGATGCACTTATTTTCGGAAGGGCGTGGTAATTGGGTAAGATTTAATATAGAAGAGTTTCATCGCCTTGTATAACTGCATGTTTATATTCCGTCATCCCACCTGGTTAATCTGAAAAGAGATCCCTAAATTGTTTTAATATTCAAAAAAGTTTAGTTCGACATGACTCACTAAACATTTGCGATACTCCATCAATTTCATACAGACACTCATGCGAATGAGAAATTAACGCTTTGGAAGTTTCAATCTCAAAATTATCTTAGGATGTTTCCGATGCGACCTTATTTAGAACGATCTGTAACGACTGTTGTCTACTTTTAAATTTACTTAATTAATTTTCATGTCCAAACGGTCTTTCTACGTACCTCTTCATTTAATCTTAATATCATTGAAAGGAATTCCATTGGGTTTAAATTGTAAACATACGTGTTACTTTACGTTTTATGTTTTTCCCCAGCCTACGGAAATACTCGTACAATTAATAGGTAAACAATACAAACTTGGTTTAAACCGTGTAATTATCTCAAGAAATTATTCCGATACGCAACTTATCTGATTTTAGGAATCAATAAGTATTTCGCATTCCAATTCCTCGACAGACCCATCAATTGCTTACGAAAAACAACCCATTGATTTAATTATTCATCCTTTTTAAGAAATTCATTGGGATTATAATTAAATACCGTACGAACCGGTGATACATTTTCATTAAGTATTTATATTGGAAGATGCATTTATGTTATTACTTCTATTTGATAAAGAAACACGTTTACTAATAAAATTGGAGATTGAATTGCTATTATCCTTACCCTTATAACGACTTTGGTTACCAATCGTTTCTCTATTTTCCCTTCCTATTATTATAATCGCGATTTTCTAAACATCTGGAAGATACTCTTGAATTTCATCAAAATTAGAATTACCTTTACTTAAAACACTACGTCGTATTTCTAATGGAAACTCATGTATAATATACTTTAACAATTTTTTTCGGCATTGTTTCATCTATTTATTTAGACATTTTCATTAATTTGATAAAATAATCTTTATAATTTATAAGTAAATCTATCTACCTAAAATAAACAAAATCCTAATTTAAAAAAATCAATGATTAATAAAAACTGTATAATTAAATATTATTTATAATTTATTAGTAAATCAAAGAACATTAATGCATATACCGGATCTTAAATTCCATTAATGTTAGATATAAACGGAACATTGATTATCGTTAAATACTTTAAACAGAAACCTGGACATGTATAATTATTTCATTTAAAGATTAGAATAGATGACCCAACTTGTGTAGGACATCCAATGTAGAGACGTGTTTGATAATATTTTTTATTTTAACATAAAGTTTACCATCCCTTGTCCATGTCTTATCCCTTGCAACTATTTTCTGTACTTACAGAAAAAGACTAGTCGTTCTTTATATAAATCTTCGGTCGTAATCCCCGTCTTTTACGATTTTGTTTGTTAAAAGTATTAACTGAAAAAATTTATAATTTATTAAGCTGACGATTATTGACCGTGTTCTATTTAGTTCTTATCACTACTATCTACTTATGGATAAATGTTCAATGTAAAGTTACATTTTAAATTTGAACAAACTAATTACTTTAGTTTCGCAATCTTCATTATTTTCCTCTTTTATACCAAAAACTCTGATGAAATTTCTACGGTGATATCGTTCTATTTCTAAATAATCACTTTCGTTTTGTAATAGTTACATTTTATGTTTCGTCTCCATTGTTTTTTGACTTCTCAGGTTCGATTTTTCATTTAATATCTTTATCACATCTAAAACGGCCATTGCCATCACATTAATGAATTTTTTTATCATTACACATTGGTATTGTAGTATTGTTGATAAATTTCTCGTGAAGGTCATTATAATTTTTATCGTTCACTTGCTATACACGCACACAACACCTCTATTCTCTTCGAGAACTCATAGTTTCAATTATGAGTGTATACAAAAATCATGAACTTTGTTTATCTAAATTATATCTGGGTTACATTCAGAATTGATTGCCTCCTGGGTGAGTTCATTTAAAACATTTATAATATTTATTAGGTACTAATTTTTATTTTCCGCTATTTCATCTATGTTAATTAAGCGTATTCGTCGTCTTGAGCACTTAATTATCTATTATTTTATAATATTGTTGCCGATTATAAGTATTTTTATAACAGATATAAATGGAAAATTTTTAAAAATTGCATCGGTTTACGACCAATAATAAATTCTATACCCTAGCTTTGGAATTTAATACTACAAGAACATTGTCAATGGCTTCAAGTTAATTCATTAAATAAATAAGTTCCTGCAATAAAGACCAATCAAACGCAAAGTTTCTAAGACAATTTCTATTTTCTTTATCAAGTACGCTAAAAAGTATAAAATCAGTATGATAGATCAAATGAAACATGGATTTTACATTTACATTTACATGTTTTAAATTTTTAGTTTTTAACATAGACATTTTTCTTTGCGGACAACAATTATTTTAATAGCATCATATCTCGTTGTTAGGTTTTAGATTATTATAATAATTGGCATTAAAAATACTTTATTTTTGCAATTTTTCTTTTTTTTCACCTCTTCAAATCTAGCTGTCAACAAAACCATAGATACGAACTCTTCTGTAGATATCAATAATCTACTGACCCAGAGGTTTTCATTTAACTAAATTGAACTTATAGGACTCATTACTTTCATATTTGTTATTTACAAAATTTGAACACGCATCTTAAAATGTTTTCAAAAGTAATCATTGCACAGGTATTATTGTGGAATAACATTTTCATATTGCTACGTATTCTATGAAAGTTATATTTTAATTATGTAAGAATTACAAATATTATTGTAACGAAACTAGTTAATTACTTTAAAACCTTTATTTATATTTACTAATATTAATAATATTTATATACACTTATTTATTTAAATATTTATTTGACAATATACTAACAACAAGAGTTTATGTTTCTATTTATTTATAATAGTAACTAACCTTCTAGATTGTTCTAAAATGTTCCATTACGTTTTTATTGTTTCTAATTTTGTTATATTATTATTTTAAAAAAAGTTGAATATTTGAACATTGTTAAAGAAATCTTCACTTTATTTATTATGTCGTTTAGATGAAACTCAGTTTTTCTTTACTATTAACAATTATTTTTTGGTCTATGTTTTTATTGAATTTGCAATCAACTTTTAAGGTACCGAGAGTATGAGGGATGGTCAACTTCAATTCAAACAGATTCATTATTTTATCTAAATACTAATGGTTAGAAAATAAGAAAAACCTGTTTCGTATTAAAATATTTTCTTTGGTTAACATATTGTTGCAATCACATCGCCTTTGATTCACTTGTTTAATAAAATAATTGAACGTCATTAAGCAAGCAGTTATCATCAAGTTTTTAAATAAAGAGATATAAACTCAAATATAAATTTCAGCCACTATGTTTAAGAAAGTATATGTGATTCGGAAATTAATAGTACTATTTTCCTATCTTATTGAAGACTATAGGCTTGTAAATGTTCTAAACCGTTTTTAACGCCCTTTATATGAAGGGATTTATTTTTTCTCTTTCAAGAATTATAAATATTTGGGTAGCAATGTAGATAACTTTTGATCTTGCCGAATACAACTAACTATTAAACATAAGATTATTTATAAGGTAGTTCAATAAATATGACTTAGTGAATGGATAGAAACCCCTTTTAAAGGCATTCATAATGAAAAAGCAAAATAATCACATTGTACATTGCATTAAAGGGTATTTATGGCAATTTTAATTTATCTCGATAGCAGTTATATCATTTCCAAACATGATATGAGTATCTAAAAATGTAGTGTTTACTTTACATAAAAGTAAATGTATTTCACTCAAATCAGACCACAATTCTAAATTAGAATGTAAATGTGAACAGTATAAGTTATCAAGTTTAGGAGTATTTTTGTCGCTTAATATCAACGAACCATAGTTACAAGGAAATATTTGACAATTACTTTAGCTATCCATAAATATATTTTAAATTCACCTATTGTTAGTATAGCATAATTAAGTAAAATCCTAACGTATTATGGTTCTGCTATAGAAACCTCTAACGACATTTAACTTTGGTTAATAAAGTTTGGCGCACAAAGTAGAACTTGTAGTTCTACATCTTTGGAACAGCAGTTTTAAAGAACATCTTTTTAATATGACAATAGAATTTACAGGTAAGTCGTGCATAAGACACGCTATTATAAAAATAAAGCCCGTGACGAGCATTAAACAAAAAATTGCTTTGTAAGGATTTATTCTTTTATAC